>RJWK010016509.1:0-35272 GCA_004363435.1 Platanista minor | reverse complement strand
ACGGCTCAGAATAAAAGGGAGAAAAAGTAAAAAGAAAGAGACAAAGAGAGAGAGAGAGAGAAGGAGGGAAGAAGGAAGGAAGAAAGGAAGGATAAAATAGAATAATGTTAGATAAAATAAAATAAGTTTATTAAAATAAAAATTATTTAGATAGAATAATTTTTTTTAAGTTAAAAAAAAAACCCAGACAGATAGAACCCTAGGACAAACGGTGAAAGCAAAGCTATACAGACAAAATCTCACACAGAAGAATACACATACACACTCATAAAAAGAAGAAAAGTGGAAAAAAAATCTTGCTCTTAAAGTCCACCTCCTCAATCTGGGATGGTTCTTTGTCTATTCATGTGTTCCACAGATGGAGGGTACATCAAGTTGATTGTGGGGATTTAAGCCTCTGCTCCTGAGGCTGCAGGGAGAGATTTCCCTTTCTCTTCTTTGTTCGCACAGCTCCCGTGGCTCAGCTTTGGACTTGGCCCCACCTCTGCGTGTAGGTCGCCGGAGGGCATCTGTTCTTCGCTCAGACAGGACGGGGTTAAAGGAGCAGCTGACTCGGGGGCTCTGGCTCACTCAGGTCGGGGGGGAAGGAGGGGCACGTAGTGCGGGTCGAGCCTGCAGCAGCAGAGGCCAGCGAGACTTTGCAGAAGCCTGAGGTTCGCTGTGCATTCTCCCAGGGAAGCTGTCCCTGGATTACGGGACCCTGGCTTTGGCGGGCTACACAGGCTCCCCGGAAGGGAGGTGAGGAGAGTGACCTGTGCTTGCACACAGGCTTCTTAGTGGCAGCAGCAGCCGTCTTAGCATCTCCAGCTCGTATCTGGGGTCCACGCTGTTAGCTGCAGCTCGCGCCCGTCTCTGGAACTCCTTTAAGCAGCGCTCGTAATCCCCTCTTCTCGTGCACCAGGAAACAAAGAGGGAAGAAAAAGTATCTTGTCTCTTCTGCAGGTCCAGACTTTTTCCCAGACTCCCTCCCGGCTAGCCGTGGTGCACTAGCCCCCTGCAGGCTGTGTTCATGCCGCCAACCCCAGTCTTCTCCCTGCGCTCCGACTGAAACCCGAGCCTCAGCTCCCAGCCCCGCCTGCCCCGGCGGGGTAGCAGACAAGCCTCTTGGGCTGGTGAGTGCCGGTCAGCAGCGATCCTCCGTGCGGGAATCTCTCCGCTTTGCCCTCTGCACCCCTGTTGCTGCGCTCTCCTCCGTGACTCTGAAGCTTCCCCACTCCGCCACCCGCAGTCTTCACCCGTGAAGGGGCTTCCTAGTGTGTGGAAACCTTTCCTGCTTCACAGCTCCCTCCCACTGGGGCCAGTCCCGTCCCTGTCCTTCTGTCTCTGTTTTTTCTTTTTTTCGTTTGCCCTACCCAGGTACCTGGGGAGTTTCTTGCCTTTTGGGGGGTCTGAAGTCTTCTGCCAGTGTTTAGTAGGTTTTCTGCAGGAGTTGTTTCACGTGTAGATGTATTTCTGGTGTGTCTGTGAGGAGGAAGTTAATCTCCGTGTCTTACTCTTCTGCCGTCTTCTCTCTTCCCTCCCATATACTTTAAATAATCTCTAGATTACTTATAATATCTAATAAAATGTAAATGCTATGTAAATAGTCTGGCATGCTGCCAATTCAAGTTTTACTTTTTACAACTTTCTGGAATTTTTATTTTTAAAATATTTTTTGGGGCTTCCCTGGTGGTGCAGTGGTTGAGAGTCCACCTGCCGATGCAAGGGACATGGGTTCGTGCCCCGGTCTGGGAAGATCCCACATGCTGCAGAGCAGCTAGGCCCATGAGCCATGGCCGCTGAGCCTGTGCGTTCGGAGCCTGTGGTCCACAATGGGAGAGTTCACAACAGTGAGAGGCCCACGTACTGCAAAAAATAAAAATAATAATAATATTTTCTGTATATGGTTATTTGAACCCACAGATGCAAAACCTGCAGATATGAAGGGCTGACTATTTGTTTATAATTGCTATATATTGTCAGAGAGTTGACACTTGTATCAATATATAAAGTTCTTCTTTGTCCCTTGTATCAATTTTCTACAAAGTATAATTTGTATGATATTAGTATAATCACTCCAGCTCTCTTTTGGTTAATATTTGCACAGAATCTCCTTTTTCCGTACTTTCACTTTCAACCTATATGTGTTCTTAGATCTAAACTGGGCTCTGGTAGCCCATAGTGGATCCTCTTTTATATCCATTCTACTTATTTTTACATTTTTATATGGGAATTTAATCCATTTACATTTAAAATAAGTACTGAAAGGGAAGGACTTACTTTTGCCATTTTGTTATTTTCTGTAGCTCTTTTCAGAAGAGCTACAGAAAATAACAGCATTTTCCCCTCATTTACTCCATCACTGCCTTCTTAATTTTTCAGCCATGTTTTGTAGTGACACCTGTTAATTCCCTTCTCATTTCCCTTTGAGTATACTCTATAGAGTATACTTTTGTGATTACTATGTGAATTTCATATAATATCCTCAAATTATAATAATCTGTTTTAAATTGATACCAACTTAACTTCAATAGCTTACAAAGTTCTACTCCTTTATAGCTCATCACCCCCACTTTATAACATATTTTTGTATTTTGTACACAGTAGCTAGATTTATAATTATTTTTCTGTACATGTCTTTTAAATCCTGTAGAAAATTTTTAAAATGTAGTTGGTTAACCAATAATCAGACTTTTCATACTTGTCTATACATTTACCTTTACTGGGGATATTTATATTTTCAATGGCTATGAGTTACTGTCTTGTGTCCTTTCATTTCAACTTGAACTATTCTGATTAACATTTCTAGTAGAATAAGTCTAGTGGTAATGTACACCCTCAGCTTGTGTTTTTCTGAGAATGATTTAATTTCTCCCTCATTTTTGAAGTATATATTTGCCAGATATAGAATTTTTGATTGACAGTTTTCTTTTTTTCTTTCAGCATTTTAATATATGATCCCAATGCTTCTGGCTTACAAGGTTTCTGCTGAAGAATACTTTAATAATCTTACTAGAGTTCCCTTGTACATGATAAGTCTCTTGATATTTTCAGGATTCTGTCTGGTGTTAGAATTTGACAGTTTGATAACAATGTGTCTCGTTGTGGGTCTCTTTGGATGCTTCTTATGTGGAGTTTTTGGAGCAACTTGGATTTGTATGTCTTTTACTCAGATTTTTAAAATTTTTGGCCAATTATTTCTGCAAATAATCTCTCTGCACCTTTCCTTTCCTTTTTATTCTCGGGACTTCCATAGTGTATATATCAATCCACTTGATCGTGGCCTATAAGTACTTAGGCTCTGCTTACTTTTATTCATTTTTTTCTTTCTTTTCCTCAGACTTGAAAATTTCAAATGTCACATCTTTAAGTTAACTTAATCTGTTTCTGCCTGCTCAAGTCAGAAAACACTGAATTTTTGAACCCTTCTAATGATTTTTTAAAATTCAGTTATTTAATTTTTATCTCCACACTTTATGTTTGATTCTTTCTTTTTTTTTTTTTTTGGTATGCGGGCCTCTCACTGTTGTGGCCTCTCCTGTTGCAGAGCACAGGCTCCGGATGCGCAGGCTCAGTGGCCATGGCTCACGGGCCCAGCTGCTCCGTGGCATGTGGGATCTTCCCGGACTGGGGCACGAACCCATGTCCCCTGCATTGGCAGGCAGACTCTCAACCACTGCGCCACCAGGGAAGCCCTGTTTGATTCTTTTTATAATTCTTATATCTTTGTAAACATTCTAATTTTGTTCATGTATAATTTCTCTATTTATTTTACTTTAGTTCTTTGTCTATGTTTTTCTTCAGCTCTTTGAATGTATCTAAGATAGATGTTTTTAAGTCTTTGTGTAGTATGTCTGATGCCTTTGTATCCTCGTGGATGCTTTCTGCCACTTTATTTTCTTCCTTTTAATTTACCATATTTTCCTTTGTCTTTGAATGTCTTGTGATGTTTCGTTGAAAATTGGGCATTTGAAAAAACAGCTACTTCTTCCTGTCTTTGCAGACTGGCTCCTTGCCATGAAATGCCTTCATTAAATATCAAGACATATTATGAGACTTGGGATCAGCCCATGGTGAAGGCTTAAGGTATTCTCAGGTCTTTTATGTTCACGTATCTTGTCTGTCTTTTCTGTGTGTATATTCTCTTTTTCTTATACATGCCTGCTTTTGAATGTCTTAATTAACTGAAGAGTATGACCTTAGCTATTTCTCAGTGACTTAAATGTTCTATCGTATTCCTCTACATGTAATTTCTTGTCACAGGCATCTGAAGTTCTGTATCCCCCCTCAACTTTTATGGGAAATCCCTTAGTATTTCCAGCAGCTTTTTATAACTTAAAAGAACTGAGCTGTGCCGTTTTTCCTATCTGAGCCCTGAGTCAGGCAGAAACGAAAACATAACAGTTCCTCAGGTGTTCCCCAGACAGTTAAACATTACAAATAAGATTTGCTCATTATTCAGTGGTTCAAGGGAGGCCATTGGGAATTAGGCCATTGTTTCCTCCTGACCACATTGTATCATGGAAAGGAGGAGTTGGAGCAAGGGTAAATAAATACCCCATGAAATTTCCTACTGCTCTGAATGTGGCTTTTTGTTAATTGGGCATTCACTTGGTTTCTCTAGACTTTTGACTATTTTCCAGAGTGGCTATAAACTTATTTATAAGTTTATATGAGTGTGAAGTTTTGTCCCAACATACACAGAGATGCTTGGCAAAGATCAGGAGACTTATTGTTCCTAGGAAGTTAAGAAAATTTATGTCCAAATATTTTTTGACAATTAAGCTAAGAAAAGTTTGCAGTGGTCACAAATGAGAAATAATACAGACATTACAAAATTAGTTCAGAAAAAAATCACTAAACAGGGAAAAACTACTACAACACAATAACAAATACCCAGAGGGGAGAAAATATGAATCCTGTGAAATACCCTACTTGCCAAAAGCAGAATACACATTTTTCTCAAGTTCACATTGAATATTTTCAAAGTTAAATCATACAATGCATCTCTAAAAATATATATACAAATAGACCATAAGCAAATGAAAAGATGCTCAGTATCATTAGTCTTTCGGGGGATGCAAATAAAAACCACAATGATATAACACTTTATACCCACTAGGATGGCTATAATATAAAAGAATGAAAGAAAAAATATCACATGACAGAAGTCAGTCCCAAAAGGCCACATATTCTATGATTTAATTTACATGCAATGCCAACAATAGGCAAATCAATACAGATTGAAAGTAAATTTGTGGTATCTAGGGCTTGAGCCTGACAGTATTGAAGAATTTGGGTATGGGGTTTCTAAATCCCAGAGAATTATATACTTCAAAAGGTTAAAATTGATCATATGTCAATTATATATTGATAAAAGTGTGCAAATGCTTTTCATTCTTCTAATAAATTAAAAAAATATCAATAAACCATGTCAGTAAAAGCAGAAAAGATATTTAATGTAACACTGTTAATGATAACACTGTCAGAAAAGAAAGTATAAAAACACTTCTTATCATAACAGATTATTTAACAGAATTTAGTAAACAGTATTCTTAGTAATGAAATGGTGAAATATCCTTTTTAAAATCAGTTAAAAGACATGATATATACTATACTATAGTTATTCAACATAGCCCTAAAAGTGCTAGTCAGTGAGGTAAGACTAGGAAAATACATTAAATGTAAAAAGATTTGAAAATAATTAATTAATTAATTAATTAAAAAATGTATCAGTATGAAAGACTAGAAGATGAATATTAATATACAAGATTTAGTTGTAAGAACTAAAATCTAATTTTAAATTATGAATCATTTAAAAAAATGTAACAAAAGTTTTGCTATGACTGATTCATACACACACACACACACACACACATCTATATATGTAATTAATAATTTTTTGGAAGACACTAATACTACCTAAATAAATAAAGGCCAATGCCATTTTCATTGAAAGGAAGATTCAATACTATAGATATTGAATCTCCCCAACTTGATTTGAAGTGTCAATGCAATTTCAATTAAAATGACTGTCCAAAAGGAGTGATATCAGAAAGATGGCGCAATATAGGGTCACCAGTCCTGTTTCCCTCCCAGAACAACTGAATTAGCAACTATCCACAGAAGAGAATGTCTTTTAGAGAGTAGACCACAAAAAAAAAAGAAAAAAGAAAACAAGAAAAAGTGTATTGGAATGAATAAGAGGAATGGTTTCAGTTTATTCACATGCCAGTCTCCCAGGTTGTCTCAGTACCCTGCTGAGTGCAGTCCCGTTGGCCTGTGATTTCTCCAGTGGAGGAAAGAGGCACTCAGGTGAATATTCAAATTCTCCACTGTTCCAGGGTGCTGCCTGAGAGGTCTCTTTCTGTCTTCCCTCACAAAGAATATGGGGGGAATTGGTATGGTTAGACCACCTGGAGATAAGGAACAAAGTAAAAGGGAAATCTCAGTCACTGATGCACAGATCTTGACATTAGGACCATCACTCCATGCCCCCAGGAGCTGCCACTCCTGATCGAGACCTTAGCAATGACCTTACCTAACTGAGGAGCCACACCAAACAGCTCACCTGGCTGCAGAACTCCTCCAATTAGTCCCACAAAACTGAGGAGTCCAATCAGCATCGCTTCCTCACCAAGAAGCTCAACTAATGGACCCATCTGACCAGAGAGCTTACTCAGGAGCCCCACCTGACCAGGGATCTCAGTCAGTAGGCTTACCTAACCAAGGAACATAGCTAGGAGGCCTGTCCAACTTCAGAGATCAGACAAAAGCACCACATAACAGGAGGCAAGGGAGAGGCCTTTCCCAAGCAGGGAACCTCATCAGTGGCCCCACTGACTAGTGAGTCTAGCCAGTAGTCCTGTCTGACCACAAAGCTTAGTCAACAGTCCTGCTCAACCAGTTAACCTTATTAGCAGTCCCAACAAGCAGCAGAGACTATAACCCTACCAGACCATGAAGCCCAGCCAGTTGGCCCTACCCAGCTGTGGAGACCTCCAGCTGCCCCAGCTGAATGAAGATATCATCTATCCAGCCCTACCAGAATGCAGAGCACAGCCAGCCAGAACCGACTGACAGAAGTCCACTGGCATTGGGTTCTACCAATATGCAGATGCTACCAGCAGGCTTTCTCAGAACCCTAGGTTGGACTGCCTGGTGAAGTTATTTCTTTACTGAAGACAACCTCTAGAGAATGGAAGAGGTGATATTTTCCTCAAATGTACACGCAAATGATACAAGGTTACAAAAATAATGAAGAATTGGAGAAACATGACAACACTAATAAAGTTCCAGAAGTTGACTTTAAAGAAATAGAGATCTAAGAACTGGGTGACAAAAACTCATAATAATTGTCTTAATGAAGCTCAATGAGCTACAAGAGAACATAGATTGACAGCTAAACAAAATCAGTAAACAATACATTAACAAAGTAAGAAGTTTAACAAAGAAATAGAAAGCATTACAAGAAAAAAAACAAAAAACAAAACCAGAAATACTGGAGCTTAAGAATGCAAGTAGAGGAGGAGCTTCAAGACGGTGGAAGGTTAAGACGTGGAGATCTCTTTCCTCCCCACAGATACATCAGAAATACATCTACACGTGGAACAACTCCTACAGAACACCTACTGAACGCTGGCAGAAGACCTCAGACTTCCCAAAAGGCAAGAAACTCCACACGTACCTGGGTAGCACAAAAGAAAAAAAAAAAAAAAAACAGAGACAAAAGAATAGGGACAGGACCTGCACCAGTGGGAGGGAGCTGTGAAGGAGGAAAGGTCTCAACACATTAGGAAGACCCTTCACTGGCGGAGACTGCAGGTGGCGGAAGTGGGAGCTTCAGAGCCACGGAGGACAGTGCAGCAACACGGTTGTGGAGGGCAAAGCAGAGAGATTCCCACACAGAGGGTCAGCACCGACCAGCACTCACCAGCCTGAGACACTTGTCTGCTCACCCGCTGGGATGGGTGGGGGCTGGGAGCTGAGGCTAGGGCTTCAGAGGTCAGATTCCAGGAGAGGACTGGGGTTGGCTACATGAACACAGCCTGAAGGGGGTTAGTGTGCCACAGCTAGCCAGGAGGGAGTCCAGGGAAAAGTCAGGAGCTGTCAAAGAGGCAAGAGACATTTTCTTGCCTCTTTGTTTCCTGGTGCACAAGGAGAGGAGATTAAGAGTGCCACTTAAAGGAGCTGCAGAGATAGGCATGAACCACGGCTATTAGCACAGACCCCAGAGACAGGCATGAGATGCTAAGGCTGCTGCCACAGCCATGAAAAAGCCTATGTGCAAGCACAGATCACTATCCACACCTCCCCTCCTGGGAGCCTGTGCAGTCCACCACTGCCAGGGTCCCATGATCCAGGGACAACTTCCCCAGGAGGACACATGGAGCGCCTCAGGCTGGTGCAACGTTACGACAACCTCTGCCACCACAGGCTCGCCTAGAACTCCATAACCTACCCTCCCCCTGTCCTGAGTGAGCCAGAACCCACAGATCAGCTGCTCCTTTAACCCCATCCTCGCTGAGCGAAGAACAGACATCCTCAGGTGACATACACATAGAGGTGGGACCAAATCCTAAGCTTAACCCCAGGAACTCTGCTAACAAAGAAGAGAAAGGGAAATCTCTCCCAGCAGCCTCAGGAGCAGCGGATTAAATCTCCACAATAAACTTGATGTACCCTGCATCTGTGGAATACCTGAATAGACAATATATCATCCCAAAATGAAGAGGTGGATTTTGGGAGCAACGATATAATTATTTTTTCCCTTTTTCTCTATTTGTGAGTGTGTATGTGTATAATTCTGTGTGTGATTTTGTCTATAGAGTTTTGCTTTTTACCATTTGTCCTAGGGTTCTGTTTGCCCGTTTTTCTTTTTTATTCTTTTTCTTTTTTTTTTTTTGGTATACTTTTTAGCACTTGTTATCATTGGTAGATTTGTTTTCTGGTTTGGTTGCTCTCTTCCTACTTTCTTTCTTTCTTTTTATTACTTAAAAATTTTTTTTTAAAATAATTATTGCTTATTTTTTATTTTAATAATTATTTTATTTTATCTCCTTTCTTTCTTTCTTTCTTTCTTTCTTTCTTTCTTTCTTTCTTTCTTTCTTTCTTTCTTTCTTTCTTTTCTCCCTTTTATTCTAAGCTGTGCAGATGACAAACTATTGATGCACCAGTCAGGTGTCAGGGCTGTGCCTCTGAGGTGGGAGAGCCACATTCAGGACATGGATCCACCAGAGACCTCCCAGCTCCACGTAATATCAAACAGGGAAAATCTCCCAGAGATCTCCATCTCAAGGCCAAGAGCCAGCTCCGCTCAGACCAACAAGCTCCAGCGCTGCACACCCTATGGCAAACAACTAGCAAGACAGGAACACGACCCCACCAATTGGCAGAGAGGCTCCTTAAAATCATAATAAGGCGACAGACAACCCAAAACACACCACCAGACGTGGACCTGCCTACCAGAAAGACAAGATCCAGCCTCATTCACCAGAACACAGGTACTAGTCCCTTCCAGCAGGAAGCCTACACAGCCCACTAAACCAACTTAGCCACTGGGGGCAGACACCAAAAACAAAGGGAACTATGAAACAGCAGCCTGGGAAAAGTAGAGCCCAAACACACTAAGTTAGGCAAAATGAGAAGACAGAGAAACACACAGCAGATGAAGGAGCAAGGTAAAAACCCACCAGACTTAACAAATGAAGAGGAAATAAGCAGTCTACCTAAAAAAGAATTCAGAATAATGATAGTAAAGATGATCCAAAATTTGGAAATAGAATGGAGAAAATGCAGGAAAGGTTTAACAATGGCCTAGAAGAACTAAACAGCAAACAAACAGCAATGAACAACACAATAAACGAAATTAAAATCTCTCTAGCAGGGATTAATAACAGAATAACTGAGGCAGAAGAACGGATAAGTGACCTGGAAGATAAAACAGTGGAAATAACTACTGCATTGCACAATAGAAAAAAAAACATGAAAAGAATTCAGGGCAGTCTCAGAGACCTCTGGGACAACATTAAATGCAGCAACATTTGAATTATAGGGGTCCCAGAAGAAGAAGAGAAAATGAAAGGGACTGAGAAAATATTTGAAGAGATAATAGATGAAAACTTCCTTTATATGGGAAAGGAAATAGCTAATCAAGTCAAGGAAGCACAGAGAGTCCCATACAGGATAAATCCAAGGAGAAACACGCCAAGAAACATATTAATCAAACTATCAAAAATTAAATACAAAGAAAACATATTAAAAGCAGCAAGAGAAAAGCAACAAATAACATACAATGGAATACCCGTTAGGCTAACAGCTGATCTTTCAGCAGAAACTCTGCAAGCCAGAAGGGAGTGGAGGACATATTTAAAGTGATGAAAGGGAAAAACCTACAGCCAAGATTACTCTACCCAGCAAAGATCTCAGATTTGACAGAGAAATTAAAAACTTTACAGACAAACAAAAGCTAAGAGAATACAACCAAACCAGCTTTACAACAAATGCTAAAGGAACTTCTCTAGGCAGGAAACACAAGAGAAGGAAAAGACCAACAATAACAAACCCAAAGCAATTTTAAAAATGGGAATAGGAACATACATATCGATAACTACCTTAAATATAAATGGTTAAATGCTCCCACCAAAATTCACAGACTGGCTGAATGGATACAAAAACAAGACCCGCATATATGCTATCTAAAAGAGACACACTTCAGACCTAGGAACACACACAGACTGAAAGTGAGGGGATGGAAAAAGATATTCCATGCAAATGGAAATCAAAAGAAAGCTGGAGTAGCAATTCTCATATCAAAGAAAATAGACTTTAAAACAAGGAATATTACAAAAGACAAAGTAGGACACTACATAATGATCAATGGATCAATCAAAGAAGATATAATAATTGAAAATATTTATGCACCCAACATAGGAGCACCTTAATACATAAGGCTAATACTAAAAGCCATAAAAGGGGAAATAAACAGTAACACAATCATAGTAGGGGACTTTAACTCCCCCATTTCACCAATGAACAGAACATCCAAAATGAAAATAAATAATGAAACACAAGCTTTAAATGATACATTAATCAAGATGGACTTAACTGATATTTATAGGACATTCCATCCAAAAACAACAGAATACACGTTCTTCTCAAGTGATCCTGGAACATTCTCCACAATAGATCATATCCTGGGTCACAAATCAAGCCTTGGTAAATTTAAGAATATTGATCTTATCAAGTATCTTTTCTGACCAGAGTGCTATGAGACTAGATAGCAATTACAGAAAAAAAATCTGTAAAATATACCAACACATTGAGGCTAAACAATACACTCTTTAATACCCAAGAGATCAATGAATAAATCAAAGAGGAAATCAAAAAACACGTACAAAAAAATGACAATGAAAACACGATGACCCAAAACCGATGGGATGCAGCAAAAGCAGTTCTACGAGGGATTATAATGGTAGTAGACTCCTATCTCAAGAAACAAGAAACATCTGAAATAAATAGCCTAACCTTACACCTAAAACAATTAGAGAAAGAAGAACAAAAAAACCCAAAGTAAGCAGAAGGGAAGAAATCATAAAATGAGATCAGAAACAATTGAAAAAGAAATGAAGGAAACTATAGCAAGGATCAATAAAACTAAAAGCTGGTTCTTGGAGAAGATAAAAAAAAATTGATAAACCATTAGCCAGACTCATCAAGAAAAAAAGGGAGACGACTCAAATCAATAGAATTAGAAATGGAAAAGGAGAAGTAACAGCTGATACTGCAGAAATACAAAGGATCATGAGAGATTACTACAAGCAACTATATTCCAAAAAAATGCACAACTTGGAAGAAATGCAGAAATTCTTAGAAATGTACAACCTTCTGAGACTGAACCAGGAAGAAATAGAAAATATAAGCAGACAAATCACAAGCACTGAAATTGAAACAGTGATTAAAAACTTTCCAAAAAACAAAAGCCCAGGACCAGATGGCTTCAAAGGTGAATTCTATCAAACATTTAGAGAAGAGCTAACACCTATCTTTCTTAAACTCTTCCAAAATATAGCAGAGGGAGGAACACTCTCAAACTAATTCTTAGAGGCCACCATCACCCTGATACCAAAACCAGACAAAGATGTCACAAAGAAAGAAAACTACAGGCCAATATCATTCATGAACATAGATGCAAAAATATTCAACAGGGCTTCCCTGGTGGCACGGTGGTTGAGAGTACACCTGCCAATGCAGGGGACACAGGTTCGTGCCCCAGGCTGGGAGTATCCCACATGCCACGGAGCGGCTGGGCCTGTGAGCCATGGTCTCTGGGCCAGGCGTCCGGAGCCTGTGCTCCGCAATGGGAGAGGCCACAACACTGAGAGGCCTGCAAACTGCAAACTGCAAACTGCAAACTGCAAAAAAAAAAAAAAAAACTCAACAAAATACTAGCAAATAGAATCCAACAGCACATTAAAAGCATCACACACTGTGAACAAGTGGAGTTTTTCCCAGGAATGCACGGATTCTTCAATGTACACAAATTAATCAACATGATACACCATAATAACAAACTGAAGGAGGAAAAACATATGATAATCTCAATAAAGTCAGAGAAAATTTTTGACAAAATTCAACACCCATTTATGATAAATATCCTAAAGAAAGTAGGCATAGTGGGAACTTTCCTCAACATAATAAAGGCAATATATGACAAACCCACAGCCAACTTTGTCCTCAATGGTGAAAAACTGTAAACATTTCCACTAAGATCAGGAACAAGACAAGGTTGCCCACTCTCACCACTATTATTCAACATTGTATTGGACGTTTTAGCCACAGCAAACAGAGAAGAAAAAGAAATAAAAGGAACCCAAATTGGAAAAGTAGAAGTAAAGCTGTCAGTGTTTGCAGAAGACATGATACTATACCTAGAGAATCCTAAAGATGCTACCAGAAAACTACTAGAGCTAATCAAAGAAATTGGTAAAGTAGCAGGATACAAAATTAATGCACAGAAATCTCTGGCATTCCTATACACTAATGATGAAAAATCTGAAAGTGAAATCAAGAATACACTCTCATTTACCATTGCAACATAAAGAATAAAATATCTAGGAAAAAACCTATCTAAGGAGACAAAAAACTGTTTGCAGAAAATTATAAGAAACTGATGAAAGAAATTAAAGCTGATACAAAGAGATGGAGAGATATACCATGTTCCTGGATTGGAAGAATCAACATTGTGAAAATGACTCTACTACCCAAAGCAATCTAGAGATTCAATGCAATCCCTATCAAACTACCACTGGCATTTTTCACAGAACTAGAACAAAAAATTTCACAATTTGTATGGAAACACAAAAGACTCCGAATAGCCAAAGCAATCTAGAAAATGAAAAATGGAGCTGGAGGAATCAGGCTCCCTGACTTCAGACTATACTACAAAGCTACAGTAATCAAGACAATATGGTACTGGCACAAAAACCAAAATATGGATCAATGGAACAGGATAGAAAGCCCAGAGAAAAGCCCACGCACATATGGTCACCTTATCTTTGATAAAGGAGGCAAGAATATACAGTGGAGAAAAGACAGCCTCTTCAATAAGTGGTGCTGGGAAAACTGAACAGGTACCTGTAAAAGTATAAAGTTAGATCACTTCCTAACACCATACACAAAAATAAACTCAAAATGAATTAAAGACCTAAATATAAGGCCAGACACTATCAAAGTCTTAGAGGAAAGCATAGGCAGAACACTGTAGGACATAAATCACAGCAGGATCTTTTCTGACCCACATCCTAGTGAAATGGAAATAAAAACAAACAAACAAAAAAAAAACAAATTGGACCTAGTGAAACTTAAAAGATTTTGCACAGCAAAGGAAACCATAAAGAAAACCAAAAGCCAACCCTCAGAATGGGAGAAAATATTTCCAACTGAAGCAACTGACAAAGGATTAATCTCCAAAATTTGCAAGCAGCTCATGCAGCTCAATATCAAAAAAACAAACAACCCAATCCAAAAATGGGCAGAAGACCTAAATAGACATTTCTCCAAAGAAGATATACTGATTGCCAACAAACACATGAAAGAATGCTCAACATCATTAATCATTAGAGAAAGGCAAATCAAAACTACAATGAGATATCATCTCACACCAGTCAGAATTGCCATTATCAAAAAATCTAGAAACAGTAAATGCTAGATAGGGTGTGGAGAAAAGGGAACACTCTTGCACTGTTGGTGGGCATGTAAATTGATACAGCCACTAAGGAAGACAGTATGAAGGTTCCTCAAAAAACTACAAATAGAACTACCATATGACCCAGCAATCCCACTACTGGGCATATACCCCGAGAAAACCATAGTTCAAAAATTGTCATGTACCACAATGTTCATTGCAGCTCTACTTACAATAGCCAGGACATGGAAACAAGCTAAGTGTCCATCATCGGATGAATGGATAAAGAAGATGTGGCACATATATACAATGGAATATTACTCAGCCATAAAAAGAAACGAAATGGAGTTATTTGTAGTGAGGTGGATGGACATAGAGTCTGTCATACAGAGTGAAGTAAGTCAGAAAGAGATACACAAATACCGTATGGTAACACATATATATGGAATCAAAGAAAATAAAATGGTCATAAACAACCTAGGGGAAAGACGGGAATAAAGACACAGACCTACTAGAGAATGGACTTGAGGATATGGGGAGGGGGAAGTGTAAACTGGGACAGAGTGAGAGAGTGGCATGGACATATATACACTACCAAAAGTAAAATAGATAGTTAGTGGGAAGCAGCCACATAGCACAGAGTGATCAGCTTGGTGCTTTGTGACCACCTAGAGGGGTGAGATAGGGAGGGTGGGAGGGAGGGAGATGTAAAAGGGAAGAGATGTGGGGATATATGTATATGTATAACTGATTCACTTTGTTATAAAGCAGAAACTAACACACCATTGTAAAGCAATTATACTCCAATAAAGAAGTTAAAAAAAAAGGGACACAGTAAATGAAGAGGATTTTTCCCCCTTAGGCAATTAGACTTGAGAATTTTTGTTTACGGAGGGGGGGAAGTCACCAGAAGGAGAAGACAGATATAAAACAAATAGGGAAATAATTAAAGAATTCCTTTGAGATTAAAATTGTTTGGAACCAGAACATAAAAGGATTAATTTTCAACAAGAGGATGAAGTCCGATTCATACATATGGAAGGCAAGAATAGAGTGCGTGAAGGTAGGTTGTTTGTGTCTGTAATAGGAATTTGAGGTGATTCATTTCAATTTGTAAAATAGAAGGTGAGGTCATCTTCATGAGTAGTCAAAGTTTGCTCTCTTCTTTTCCTCATGATTATTTTCTTTTGTCTAACTCCTTCCAGAAACCAAGTAGTAAAGTAAATAACATGTATTAAAAAAAAGAATGCAATTAAATTAAATTTTTTTCAATAAAGAGCTTCAGCATCAGAATGAACCAAGCAGAAGAAAGAATTAGTGAACTCAAAGAAAGGTCATTTGAAATTTCCAGTCAGAGGAACAAAGAGAACAAGAATGAAAATGAGTAAAGAAAGCCTATGGGACTTATGGGACAACATCGAAAGGAGCAATATATACATTATGGGAGCCCTAGAAGGAGAAAAGATAGAGAGAGAGGCAGAAAACATATTTAAAGAAATGATAGTTGAATAATCCTAAATTTGGGGAGGGAAATGGACATCCAGATTCATGAAGCCCAAAGGACCACTAATATGTTGAAACAGAAGAGAGCTAAAGTAAGATATATTACAATTAAATTGTCAAAATCAAAGGAAAAGAGAGAAGTTTGAATGCTGCAAGAGAAAAATAACTTGTTGCATACAAGGTAACTACAATAAGATTATGAGCAGATTTCTCAGCTAAAACCATGTAGGCTAGGAGAGAGTGAAGTGATGTATTCACAGTAGTGAAAACCAAAACTTGCCCACCGAGAACACTATTTCAGAAAAAAATTATCCTTCCTATGTAAAGGAGACCTGAAGACTTTTCAAAATAAACAAAAATTCTGGGAGTTTGTCATCATTTGATCTTCTTTAAAAGAAGTGCTAAAGGGAGTTCTTCAAGTTGAAATGAATAAATATTAAGCAGCAACAAGAAAGCATATGAAAAACAAGTCTCACTAAGAAAGGTACAGTCATACCTCAGAGATATTACAGGTTTGGTTTCAGACCACTGCAATAAAGCAAATATCACAAGAATGCAAGTCACTGAAACTTTTGGTTCCCCAATGCATATAAATTTTCTGCTTACACAATACTGTAGTCTATTAAGTATGCAATAGCATTATGTCTATAAAACAATGTATACATATTGAGTTTTTAAAGTTTATTGCTAAAAATGCTAACCATCATTTGACAACACCAGGTTGCCAAAACCCTTTATTTGTTAAAAATGCAGTATCTGAAAATCTCAATAAAGTGAGACACAATAAAACAAAGTATGCCTGTAAATATACAAACACAGAATATTGTAATACTCTAATGGTGGCACATAAATCATATTAACCCTAATATAAAAGTTAAAAGTGAAAAGTATTAAGAATAACTATTATCACAAAATACTTGATAATAGACAATATAAAAATAAACTCAGAAATTAATAATATAATGTGTGTGAGGGGGAAGAAAATTACAGAGCTTTCACATGTGATTGAAGTTAAGTTCTTACCAGATTAAAATAGACTATTATAACAATAAGCATTTCAAAGGAAACATCATGGTAAATACAATGAAAAATCCTGCAATAGATACAAATAATTAATATAAGAACAGAAAGAAATTAAATAAAGAATAGAAATTAAATAAAAAATTTGAAAATGGGCAGAAGAACTGAATAGACATTTTTCCAAAAGGAAATTCAGATGGTCAATAGGCACATAAAAAGATACTCAACATCACTAATCATCAGGGAAATGCAAATCAAAACCACAATGAGATATCACCTCACACAGGTCAGAATGGCTATCATCAAAAAGAACACAAATAATAAATGTTGGCACAGATATGGAGAACAGGGAACACTTGTACAATGTTGGTGGGAATGTAAATTGGTGCAGCCAGTGTGGAAAACAGTATGGAGGCTTCTAAAAAAACTAAAAATAGAACTACAGTATGACCCAGCAATTCCACTCCTGGGTATATATCCAAAAAACCAAAGACACTAATTCAAAAAGATACATGCCCTCCAATGTTCATATCAGCATTATTTACAGTTGTCAAGATATGGAAGGGCTTCCCTGGTGGCGCAGTTGTTGAGAGTCCACCTGTCAAGGCAGGGGACGCAGGTTTGTGCCCCGGTCCAGGAAGATCCCACATGCCGCGGAGCGGCTGGGCCCATGAGCCATGGCCGCTGAGCCTGCGCGTCCGGAGCCTGTGCTCCGCAACGGGAGAGGTCACCACAGTGAGAGGCCCGCTTACTGCAAAAAAAAAAAAAAAAAAAAAAAAGATATGGAAGCAACCTAAGTGTCCATCAACAGATGAATGGATATATATATAATAGAATACTACTCAGCCATAAAAAAGAAGGAAATTTTGCCATCTGCAGCAACATGAATTGATCTATTAAGTGAAATAAGTCAGAGAGAGAAAGACAAATACTCTGTGATATCACTTGTATGTGGACTCTAAAAAATACAACAGGCTAGTGAATATAACAAAAAGAAAGCAGACTCTCAGATATAGAGAACAAACTAGTGGTTACCAGTGGGAAGAGGGAAGGAGGGAGGGACAATACAGGGGTGTGGGTGTGGGATGTACAAACAGTTTGGTGTAAGATAGGCTAAATATATGTATTGTACAATATGGGGAATATAGCCAGTATTTCATAATAACTATAAATGGAGTATAATCTTTAAAATTGTGTAAAAAATTAAAAATGAATATAAAATGATAGAAAAATATTGACAAAACTAAAGGTTTTTTAAAAAGATAGACAAAATTGACAAACCTTTAGCTAGACAAACGAAGAGAAAAGAGAATAAATAAATAAATAAATAAATAAAATCAGTAATGAAAGAGAAGACATTACAACTGCTGCCACACAATTTAAAAAGTCCATAAGAAACTATTATGAACAATTATACAGCAACAAGTTCAAAGCTTAGGAGAAATTAATAATTTTCTAGAAATATAAACCTACCAAGACTGAATCAAGAAGAAATGGAAACTCTGAACAGATGAATAACAAGGATATTTAATCATTAATCAAAAACCTCCCAACTACAGCCCAGGAGCAGAAGGCTTTACAAGTGAATTGTACAAAACATTTAAAGTATACTAATTTTTAATTCTTCCAAAAAACAGAAGAAAAAGCAATACATCCAAACTCATTCGTTGAGACCATCATCACCCTGATTCTAAATACAAAGACACCACAAGAAAATAAAACCACAAAATAATATCTCTATAAATATGGATGCAAAATTTCTTGATAAAATATAAGCAAGCAGAATTCAACAACCAATTAAGAGGATCAAACACCATGATCAAGTGAAATTTATCCCTAAGATGCAAGGCTGGTGCAATATACATAAGTCAATCGATGTGATACACTGCATTAATGGAATGAAGGAAAAATATTGCATGATCATGTCAATAGATGCAGAGAAAGCATTTGACAAAATTTAAAACATGTCCATGATAAAAACTCTCAACAGATTAATCATACAAGGAGCTTACCAGAACACAATAAAGGCCATATAGGAAAAGTGCACAGTGAGAACTTTGGTTTCTGGTTCCACACAAGAGGAGCTTGAAAGTCACCACTTCATTCCAACAATAAATAAAAAGCTGAACAGACCAAAAAATCAGCAACTCTTCTAGAACGCCAGCTTTATTCATAATTGTCAAAACTTGGAGGCAACCAATATGTATTTCAATAGGTGCATGGATAAACTGTGGTATAACCAGACAATGGCATATTATTCAGCACTAAAAATAAATGAACTATCAAGCTATGAAAAATGAGGAGGGATTTTAAATGTGTATTACTAAGTGAAAAAAGTCAATCTTAAAAGGCTACATATTGTATATTTCTAACCATGTGACATTCTGGAAAAGGTAAACTATGGAGAAAATAAAAAGATCAAAGGTTGCCAGGGGTATTTGTGAGGGGAGAGATGAATGGGGAGAGAAGAGAGGATTTTTAGGGCAGTGAAAATACTCTGTATGATATTATGATGGATAAATGTCACTATACATTTGTCAAACATATAGAATGTATAACACAAGAGTGAACAGTAAGGGAAACTATGGATTTTGAGTGATTATGACGTGTCAATAGTTTCTTCTTGTAAATAATGTACCATTTTGGTGGGTGATGTGAAATATGGGAGGCTTTGCACATGTGAAAGCAGGGTAGTATATGGGAAATCTCTGTACCTGCCTCTCAATTTTGCTATAAACCTAAAACTGCTCTAAAAAAATAAAATCTAAAATAAACCCTCAGCTAATATATTACTCAATATTTAAAAACTTAAAGATTTTTCTCTATAATTGGGAGCAAGGCAAGGATGACTACCCCACCACTTCTGTTCAACATAGTATTGAAATTCCTAGCTAAAGTAATGGGGCAAGAAAAAGAAATGAAGACAGCCAAATAAGAAAGGAATAATTAAAATAATCTCTGTTTGCAGATGACATGATCTTACATCTAGAAAACCCTAAAGACTCCAGAAAAAAACATGTTAGAATAAACAAATCCAGTAGAGTTTCAGGATACAAAATCAACATGCCCAAATCAGTTGCATTTCTATACACCAACAACAAACTATCCAAAAAGAAATTTAAGAAAACACTCTCATTTACAATAGCATCAAAAAGAATAAAATTCTGAAGAATACACCTGATCCAAGAGGTAAAAAACTTATACATTGAAAACTATAAAACACTGATGAAAGAAATTAAAAGACACAAATAAATGGAAAAGTAGCCTGTGTTCATGGATTGAAAGACTTACTACTGTGAAAATGTTTATACTATTCAAAGTGATCTACAGATTCAGTACAATCCCTATCAAAATTCCAAAGACATTTTTATAGAAATATAATAAATAATTCTAAAATTAATATGGACCCCAAAAGACACCAAATAACCAAAGCAATTT
Organism: Platanista minor; assembly: GCA_004363435.1. Lineage (NCBI taxonomy): Eukaryota > Metazoa > Chordata > Mammalia > Artiodactyla > Platanistidae > Platanista > Platanista minor. The sequence continues at coordinate 15,147 of RJWK010016509.1, read as the reverse complement.
TAAGCAAGAAGAACAAAGCAGGAGGCATCACACTTTCTGGTTTCAAAATGTATTACAAAGCTACAGTTACCAAAACAACATATTACTGGCATGAAAATAAACCCATGAACACTTGGTCTTCTGCAGAGGTGCCAAGAATACACAATGGAGAAAGAATAGTCTCATCAACAAATAGTGTTCAAAAAAGTGGATATTTACTTGCAAGAGAATGAAATTGAATTGTTATCTTCTATTATATACAAAATAATTTTAAATATATTAAAGATTTGAACACAATATCTGAAACTGTAAACTCCTATAAGAAAATATAGGGGAAAAGCTTTTTGACATTGACCTTAGCAGTGATTTCTTGGATACAACATCATAAGAACAAGGAACAAAAGCAAAAATATATAAGTGGGATTACAGCAAACTAAAAAGCTTCCTCACAGCAAAGGAAATTCTCAACAAAGTGAAATGGCAACCTACAGAATGGGAAAAATATTTGCAAACAATATACCTGATAAAGGGTTAATTTCCAATAAATGTAAGGAACTTCTTATACTTAACAGAAAAATAAAAAATAACCCAATTAACAAATGAGCCAAGGACCTGAATAAACATTTCTCCAAAGAAGACATACAAGTGGCCTACAGTTATATGAATAAGTTGCTCAACGTCACTAATTATTGGAGAAATGCAAATCATAACCACAATAAGATGTCACGTCCCACGTGCTAGGATGATTTTTATTTAAAAAAAACCTAAAAACACTAAAGATGGCAAGTGTTGGAAATGTTGTGGAGAAATTGGAACCCTTCTACTTTTGAGGATGAAGGATATGTTTATTATTCTTATTACTGATGATGGTAATATAAATGTTTACAAATGTCCAAACTCATCAAATACTATTCATTAATTATATACATTTTTGTATACCAATTATACCTCAATAAATTACTGCAGTAGTTTTCTAGAATTTCATGAGTTGATCATACAAAATACATGGAAGTGCAAAGGTCCAAAAGTTGCTGTGAAACTACTCAATTAGAATAATTATGTAGGGATATGTATCCTACCAAACGTCAAGGTTTATTATAAACCTAGAGTGATTAAATCAAAATATTACTGGTGTAAGGATAGACACACTGAAAAATCAAAAAGGATATGGAGAACAAAAAGAAACAACTAATTTATGGATTCTTATATATTAGAGAAGTTGCATTGAATAATAGCGGGTAAAGAAGGAATTAGTTGAAAGATTATGCTAAGATTATTGGCAATCTATATGGAAAAGGTATCCATCTCTAATTCACAATATCAATTCCAGAAACATTAAAGATCTAAGTTTAAAAAGAAACAAAATTTAGAACCCCTTAAAATAAAATATAAAGGAATATTTTTAAGCTATCAGGATAGGGAATAATTTCTTAAGCAAATAAAAAGTACTAACTATAAAAGAAATGAGAAATAATTTTGGGTGTTACATAATTAAGATATTTTGACCATCAAAAGACAACCTAAAAATATGAAAAGATGACCAGCATATAAAGTGAAGATATTTATAACTGTGTAAAAAAGTAATATTAGTATCCAGAATACAGAGAAAACAAATTAAAAATCCTGCTGAAAAAATCAATCAAAAGGCACTTGACAATATAAAAAAGCATAAATAAGCATTTTATAGAATACAAATATGAATTGCCAATGAACATAAGAAACTCAATCTCAGAACACCTACTGAATGCTGGCAGAAGACCTCAGACCTTCCAAAAGGCAAGAAACACCCCACGTACCTGGGTAGGGCAAATGAAAAAAGAAAAAACAGAGACAGGTGGATAGTGAAGGGATGGGCACCAGTGGGAGGGACCTGTGAAGGAGGAAAGGTTTCCACACACTAAGAAGTCCCTTTGAGGGCAGAGACTGCGGGTGGTGGAGGGGGGAAGCTTCGGAGTCGCAGAGGAGAGCACAGCAACAAGGGCACGGAGGGAAAAGCGGAGATTCCCATACAGAGGATCGGTGCTGACCGGCACTCACCAGCCCGAGAGACTTGTCTGCTCACCCGCTGGGGCAGGCAGATCTGGGAGCTGACGCTCCAGCTTTGGTCAGAGTGCAGGGAGAGGACAGGTGTTGGCGGCGTGAACACAGGCTGAAGGGGGTTATTGCACCACGGCTAGCCGGGAAGGAGTCCATGGAAAAGTCTGGACCTGCCAAAGAGGCAAGAGACTTTTTCTTCCCTCTTTGTTTCCTGGTGCACGAGGAGAGGGGATTAACAGCACTGCTTAAAGGAGCTCCAGGGCTTCCCTGGTGGTGCAGTGGTTGAGAGTCCGCCTGCCAATGCAGGGGACACGGGTTTGGGCCCCTGTCCGGGAAGATCCCACATGCCGTGGAGTGGCTGGGCCCGTGAGACATGGCCGCTGAGCCTGTGCATCCAGAGCCTGTGCTCTGCAATGGGAGAGGCCACAACATTGAGAGGCCTGCGTACAACTACAAAAAAAAAAGAAAAAATAATAAAGGAGCTCCACAGATGGGCATGAGCTTCGGCTAAACAGCACGGACCCGAGATGGGCCAGACACACTAAAGCAGCAGCCACCAAGAATCCTGTGTGGGAGCACAGGTCACTCCACACCTCCCTTCCGGGGAGCCTGTGCAGACCACCACTGCCAGGGTCCCAGGATCCAGGGACAACTTCCCATGGAGTAAGCACGGCACGCCTCAGGCTAGTGCAACGTCCTGCCGGACTCTGCCGCCACAGGCTCGCCCCATGCTCCATGCCCCTCCTTCCCCCTGGCCTGAGTGAGCCAGAGCCCACGAGTCAGCTGCTAGTTTAACCCCCATCCTGTCTGAGTGAAGAACAGATGCCATCCTGCGACCTACACGCAGAGGTGGGGCCAAATCCAAAGCTGAGCACTGGGAGCTGTGCGAACAAAGAAGAGAAAGGGAACTCTCTCCCAGAAGCCGCAGGAGCAATGGATTAAATCTTCAAAATCAAATTGATGTTCCCTGCATCTGTGGAATACATGAATAGATAATAAATCATCCACAATTGAGGAGGTGGACTTTGAGAGCAAGATTTATTATTTTTTTCCCCTTTTCCACTTTTTGTGAGTGTTTATGTGTATTCTTCTGTGTGAGATTTCGTCTGTATAGCTTTGCTTTCACCATTTATCCTAGGGTTCTATCTGTCCAGTTTTTTTTTCCCTTTTAAAAAAAATTTCTATCTTAATAATTATTTTTTATTTTAATAACCTTATTTTATTTTATCTTACATTATTCTATTTTATCCTCTTTTTTCTTGCTTCCTTTCTTTCTTTACTCCTTTCTTTCTTCCTTCCTTCCTCCCTCCCCCTTCCTCCCTTCCTTCCTTCCCTTCTTCCCTCCCTCTTTCCTCCCTTCCTTCCTTCCTCCCTCCCTTTCTTTTTCTTTCCATCTTTCTTTCTTTGTACTTTTTCTCCCTTTTATTCTGAGCCATGTGGATGAAAGGCTCTTGGCGCTGCAGCCAGGAGTCAGTGCCGTGCCTCTGAAGCAGGAGAGCCAAATTCAGGACACTGGTCTACAAGAGAACTCCCAGCTCCAAGTAATATCAAATGGTGAAAATCTCCCAGAGATCTCCATCTCAATGTCAAAACTCAGCTTCACTCAACGACCACCAAGCTACAGTGCTGAACACCCTATGCAAAACAACTAGCAAGACACGAACACAACCACATCCATTAGCAGAGAGGCTGCCTAAAATCATAATAAGTCCACAGACACCCCAAAACACACCAACAGACATGGACCTGCCCACCAGAAAGACAAGATCCAGCAACATCCATCAGAAAACAGGCACTAGTCCCCTCCATCAGGAAGCCTACACAACCCACTGAACCAACTTAAGCCACTGGGGACAGACACCAAAAACAACGGGAACAACAAACCTGAAGCCTGCTAAAAGGAGACCCCAAACACAGTAAGATAAGCAAAATGAGAAGACAGAAAAACACACAGCAGATGAAGGAGCAAGATAAAAACCCACAAGACTTAAAAAATGAAGGGGAAATAGGTAATCTATCTGAAAAAGAATTCAGAATAATGATAGTAAAGATGATCCAAAACCTTGGAAATAGAATTAACAAGGACGTAGAAGAATTAAAGAGGAAACAAGCAATGAGGAACAACACAATAAATGAAATTAAAGATACTCTAGATGGGATCAATAACAGAATAACTGAGGCAGAAGAAAGGATAAGTGACCTGGAAGATAAAACAGTGGAAATAACTATTGCAGAGCAGAATAAAGAAAAAAGAATGAAAACAACTGAGGACAGTCTCAGAGACCTCTGGGACAAAATTAAACGCACCAACATTCGAGGTATAGGGGTTCCAGAAGAAGAAGAGAAAAAGAAAGGGACAGAGAAGATATTTGAAGAGATTAAGTTGAAAACTTCCCTATTATGGGAAAGGAAATAGTTAAGTCCAGGAAGCACAGAGAGTCCCATACAGGATAAATCCAAGGAGAAACATGCCAAGACACATACTAATTAAACTATCAAAAATTAAATACAAAGAAAACATATTAAAAGCAGCAAGGGAAAAAAAAACACATAACACACAAGGGAATCCCCATAAGGTTAACAGCTGATCTTTCAGCAGAAACTCTTCAAGCCAGAAGGGACTGGCAGGACATATTTAAAGTGATGAAGGAGAAACACCTGCAACCAAGATTACTCTACCCAGCAAGGACCTCATTCAGATTTGATGGAGAAATGAAAAACTTTACAGACAAGCAAAAGCTGAGAGAGATCAGCACCACCAAACCAGCATTACAACAAATGCTAAAATAACTTCTCTAGTCAAGAAACACAAGAGAAGGAAAAGACCTACAATAACAAACCCAAAACAATAAGAAAATGGGAATAGGAGCATACATATCGATAATTACCTTAAATGTAAATGGATTAAATGCTCCCACCAAAATACAGAGACTGGCTTAATGGATACAAAAACAAGACCCATATATATGCCATGTACAAGAGACCTACTTCAGACCTAGAGACAAATACAGACTGAAAGTAAGGGGATGGAAAAAGATATTCCAAGCAAATGGAAACCAAAAGGAAGCTGGAGTAGCAATTCTCATATCAGACAAAATCGACTTTAAAATAAAGACTATTACAAGAGACAAAGAAGGACACTACATAATGATCAAGGGGTCGATCCAAGAAGAAGATATTACAATTGTAAATATGTATGCACCCAAGCCAGGAGCACCTCAATACATAAGGCAAATACTAACAGCCATAAAAGGGGAAATCGACAGTAACACATTCATAGTAGGGGACTTTAACACCCACTTTCACCAATGGACAGATCATCCAGAATGAAAATAAATAAGGAAACACCAGCTTTAAATGATACATTAAACAAGATGGACTTAATTGATAATTATAGGACATTCCATCCAAAAACAACAGAATACACATTTTTCTCAAGTGCTCATGGAACATTCTCCAGGATAGATCATATCTTGGGTCACAAATCAAGCCTTGGTAAATTTAAGAAAATTGAAATTGTTTCCAGTATCTTTTCTGACAACAATGCTATGAGACTAGATATCAATTACAGGAAAAGATCTGTAAAAACTACAAAGACATGGAGGTGAAACAATACACTACTTAATAACGAAGTGATCACTGAAGAAATCAAAGAGGAAATCAAAAAATACCTAGAAACAAATGACAATGCAGACACGACAACCCCAAACCTATGGTATGCAGCAAAAGCAGTTCTAAGAGGGAAGTTTATAGCAATACAATCCTACCTTAAGAAACAGGAAACATCTCGAATAAACAACCTAAACTTGCACCTAAAGCAGTTACAGAAAGAAGAACTAAAAAACCCCAAAGTTAGGAGAAGGAAAGAAATCATAAAGATCAGATCAGAAATAAAAGAAAAAGAAATGGAAACGATAGCAAAGATCAATAAAAGTAAAAGCTGGTTCTTTGAGAAGATAAACAAAATTGATAAACCATTAGCCAGACTCATCAAGAAAAACAAGGAGAAGACTCAAATCAATAGATTTAGAAATGAAAAAGGAGAGGTAACAACTGACACTGCAGAAATACAAAAGATTTTGAGAGATTACTATAAGCAACTCTATTCCAATAAAATGGACAACCTGGAAGAAATGGACAAATTCTTAGAAATGCACAACCTGCCACGATTGTATCAGGCAGGAGTAGAAAATATGAACAGTCCGATCACAAGCACTGAAATTCAAACTCTGATTAAAAATCTTCCAACAAACAAACGTCGTGGGCCAGATGGCTTCACTGGCGAATTCTACCAATCATTTAGGGAAGAGTTAACACCTATCCTTCTCAAACTCTTCCAAAATATAGCAGAGGGAGGAACACTCCCAAATTCATTTTATGAGGCCACTGTCACCCTGATACCAAAACCAGACAAGGATGTCACAAAGAAAGAAAACCACAGGCCAATATCACTGATGAATATAGATGCAAAAATCCTCAACAGAATACAAGCAAACAGAATCCAACAGTACATTAAAAGGTTCATACACCATGATCAAGTGGGGTTTATTCCAGGAATGCAAGGATTCTTCAATATATGCAAATCAATAAACCTGATATACCATATTAACAAATTGAAGAGAAAAACCATATGATCATCTCAATAGATGCAGAGAAAACTTTCGACAAAATTCAACACCTATTTATGATAAAAACCCTAAAGAAAGTAGACATAGAGGGAACTTTATGTAACACAATAAAGGCCATATATGACAAACCCACAGCCAACATTGTCCTCAATGGTGAAAAACTGAAAGCATTTCCACTATGATCAGGAACAAGACAAGGTTGCCCACTCTCACCACTCTTATTCAACATAGTTTTGGATGATTTCGCCATAGCAATCAGAGAAGAAAAGGAAATAAAAGGAATCCAAATTAGAAAATAAGAGGTATATCTGTCACAGTTTGAAGATGACATGATATTATACATAGAGAATCCTAAAGATTCTACCAGAAAACTACTAGAGCTAATCAATGAATTTTGTAAAGTAGCGGGATACAAAATTAATGCACAGAAATATCTGGCATTCCTACACGCTAATAATGAAAAATCTGAAAATGAAATCAAGGAAACTCTCCCATTTACCATTGCAACCAAAAGAATAAGTATCTAGGAATAAACCTACCTAGGAGACAAAAGACCTGTATGCAGAAAATTATTTGACACTCATGAAAGAAATTAGAGATGATACTAATAGTTGGAGAGATATACCATTTTCTTGGATTGGAAGAATCAACATTGTGAAAATGACTCTACTACCCAAAGCAATCCACTGATTCAAAGCAATCCCTATCAAACTACCACTGACATTTTTCACAGAACTAGAACAAAAAATTGCACAATTTGTATGGAAACACAAAAGACCATGAATAGCCAAAGCAATCTTGAGAACAAAAAACGGAGCTGGAGGAATCAGGCTCCCTAACTTCAGACTGTACTACAAAGCTACAGTAATCAAGACAGTGTGGTACTGGCACAAAAACAGAAATATAGATCAATGGAACAGGATAGAAAATCCAGAGATAAACCCACACACATATGGTCACCTTATCTTTGATAAAGGAGGCAGGAATGAATCGTGGAGAAAGGACACCCTCTTCAATAAGTAGTGCTGGGAAAACTGGACAGGGACATGTTAAAGTATGAGAGTAGAACACTCCCTAACACCATACACAAAAATAAGCTCAAAATGGATTGAAGACCTATATGTAAGGCCGGTAACTATCAAACTGTTAGAGGAAAACATAGGTAGAACCATCTATGACATAAATCACAGCAAGATTCTTTTTGACCCACCTCCTAGAGAAATGGAAATAATAACAAAAATAAACAAATGGGAGCTAATGAAACTTCAAAGCTTTTGCACAGAAAAGGATATCATAATCAAGACCAAAAGACAACCCTCAGAATGGGAGAAAATATTTGCAAATGAAGCAACTGACAAAGGATTAATCTCCAAATTTACAAGCAGCTCATGCTGCTCAATAAGAAAAAGACAAACAACGCAATCCAAAAATGAGCAGAAGACCTAAATAGACATTTCTCCAAAGATGATATACAGACTGCCAACAAACACATGAAAGAATGCTCAACATCATTAATCATTAGAGATATGCAAATCAAAACTACAATGAGATATCATCTCATACCGGTCAGAATGGCCATCATCAAAAAATCTAGAAACAACAGATGCTGGAGAGGGTGTGGAGAAAAGGGAACACTCTTGCACTGCTGGTGGCAATGTGAATTGGTACAGCCACTATGTAGAACAGTGTGGAGATTCCTTAAAAACTACAAATAGAACTACCATATGACCCAGCAATCCCACTACTGGGCATATACCCTGAGAAAACCATAATTCAAAAATTGTCATGTACCACAATGTTCATTGCAGCTCTACTTACAATAGCCAGGAGATGGAAACAACCTAAGTGTCCGTCATAGGATGAGTGGATAAAGAAGATGTGGCACGGCACGTATATACAGTGGAATATTACTCAGCCATAAAAAGAAGCAAAATGGATTTTTTTTGTAGTGAGGTGGATGGACCCAGAGTCTGTCATACCTAGTGACGTAAGTCAGAAAGAGAAAGACAAATACTGTATGCTAACACATATATATGGAATCTAAGAAAAAAAGAAATGTCGTGAAGAACCTAGGGGCAAGACGGGAATAAAGTCACAGACCTACTAGAGAATGGACTTGAGGCTATGGGGTTGGGGAAAGGTAAGCTGTGACAAAGCGGGAGAGTGGCATGGACATATATACACTATCAAACGTAAAATAGATAGCTAGTGGGAAGCAGCCGCATAGCACAGGGAGATCATCTCGGTGCTTTGTGACCACCTAGAGCAGTGGGATAGGGAGGGTGGGAGGGAAGGAGACACAAGAGGGAGGAAATATGGGAACATATTTATATGTATAACTGATTCACTTTGTTATAAAGCAGAAACTAACACACCATTGTAAAGCAATTATACTCCAATAAAAATGAAAAAAATATTGTGGTAAACTACACACACACACACACACAAAAAGCAATACCACATATTAAATTCTTAGTGATTTTTCAAGGAAAGAAAAAAGAAAAAAGAAGCTCAATCTTAGAAAAGGAAGCAAAATAAGATTGCAATGATATAATGTTTTATATGATTTAATTTCAGAATAATAAAAAAATTTACAATACAAAGCATTGGAAAGAATGTGGATAAAAGGGAATTCTTGAACGCTGCTAGTGAGAGTGTAAATTGGTCAACTATTTTATACAGTATTTTGGTGTTAGTAAAGCTGAACACACACATACCCCATGGTTCAGCAATACTATTCTTAGGTTATAGGTTTAAGCAAGTAAGAAAATATTAGAGGAAGAATACACTTAGTCATAAAAATAAAATCTTTGTGTTTTTACACATTCAGTAATTAACTTCATGATTATTTTATTAGTGGAATATGTGTATCCAGTATATTCAGTATGTATATTTATAATAAAATTTATTAAACTGACATCTGCATGGTAAAATTTGAGGCAGAGGGAGATATTTAGTTTCCTTGAATTATTCACTCTTTCTCTAATAAGTTGCATATATTACAGAAAGTCCCTAAAATAATTTAACGAGTAAATGCTAAAGTAGTAAAATCCAATATTATGGAGTACACAGTATGATTCACCTCTATGATTTTACACACACACACAAACACAAACATACACACAAATATATTACTATAGAATTTTTTGTGCATAATATTTTAAGAAGTTTTCTATTGGTCTCTAATAACTCCTTAATTTGAAATCTCAACACTGTATACTGTAAACTACAGGAATCTTTCTAAAACATTTGTTGATTTTTCCAGGTTTATTTTCTAAATGCCAAAACGGAAGTACTCATGTTCTTAGTGTAACTATCATTCTGAAAAAAACTACATGCCTTTTAAGAGTTATAGTCTTTCTATATATTAGAAAAGGAAGATAATTATGTCATCTATTCAAGAACAGTTTCAGAGTTTAGGGAAGAATTGACTGGTACATTCACATCTGAGTGGTGTTTTCCCAAATACATAGCCAGATGTACATTAAAAAAATATTCTGTTATCTTCTAAGGAGCAGAAATTTCCATGTAATCTATTTATTGATCTTATATTGTTTAGTCCTGATTTAAAATATAAAAATTGCAATTTTCAAAGGATTAAATGTCTTGTCTTTACTTGAAACTTAAGGCTGCCTAATACTATTTTTTTGGAGGATAAGCATTAAAATTAAGTGGAAAAAAATTTGGTTTTGTTCATTATTAGAAAAGCAACAACTTTAAAAAGTCTTTGATGAGGAGTAATGTGATCAGTGTTTCACTTGCATGATTCTGCCTTGCGCTATGATATTCTATTCACCTGTATTCATTCCTCTCTTTCCTTTGTTCTTCTCCTTTTCCCCATTGTTTTATTTTTGGACCCATTGACATAAATCAGGCTGCTAATGTTACATTCTTAATAAAAGCCTCAGTCTCTCCTTTTGATCATCATGAAGTGTATATCCATGAAATCATATAATTTCACTAGAAAGGCAGCACGGAGCTCTTGGAAATACACGAGTTCTATTATTTTCTTACGCAAAAGAACGAACTTCAGTGAAAAAAATTAAAAGCATTACTTTACTCTTTGTTTATATTTTTCTTTTGATTTCCATAAATGACTTCATTATTATATGTATTGGTGAAAATATGTGTAGAATGTTTTTTAATATTTAGGAATAAAAATAGTATTATACATAAGGTGCTGCATTAAGATTGTTGTTGGTTTATAATCAATGCCACTTGTAAAATTCATTATGCATGTATTCTTGAAGTCTAATGAAGCATTTTAAACAACAGAAGATTAAACTTAAGCTTCATATTTACTCTAGAAATGGATAGAATTAGATTTTGGAAGGGTTTAGATGTCTTTCAAAGTACATTTTTAAAAACTATGAATACTTAAATAGGCAACTGTCATAATATAATGCATAATGTGATGAAATCAACTGAATTATATATTCTTCATTTTTCATCAGTAAAAAAATAATTTAGAAAAAAATTTCTTGCTATTATGATTGTAATTAGGTTAATTGTCCTGCTGCCTTAGCCATGGCTTTCCTTTTACAGAGTTAAACTCTTCAAATGCAATCATAATATGCTTCTTCTACCTTGTTACATTCTAATATTTTTCCTATATTTCATAGAAAATTTACATATTTACTTGTTTCCTGTTGTTTATGAATAGAAAGTGATTGGCAGTGAAAAGAACTATGCCAAAAAAAAAGAAAACATATTGCAGGTTATGGATGATGTGGTAATGAAATGGAAAGAAAAATGTCTGCTGTCAAATATAGAAATTACTGTATATTTTCACAGGCAAAAACCTCTGTAAAAGTGCAGCTCATACTTATGAAGGATGTAAAAATCAGGACTAGAACAAGCCAACCCTTGTAAAACAAGTGAGTATCATGATTTTGAAAACTGCTACTAATATTCTAAATGTCATTCTTCACATTCTCTAGAAAGTATGCTTAGAATATTCAATAATTAAACACAGGCAAATCTGTAAGTCAAGAAGAACTCCAGTAAAAAAAAAATTGTCTTCCGTGTTTGATATTTCCTTCATTACTTCTTTTGAGTCTAATTTCTTTAGTTGTCCAAAGCTTTCCCTGTTCTTCATCAATCCATTTGTGCACTAAAACTTCCTGACATTTTCTCCTTCTCGCCTTTCTGGTCTTGTGTTCAGTTTCCTCTGGGACCTGTATCTATAGCTATTTCTAGCCTCAACTCTTTTGTATTTGTCTCTCCCTCTTTTTGGAAGTGATTAAAAATTACAATCACTTGGATAAAATTTTATTTAGATTGCTTAACTGGTAATGCATATTTGTGCCTTACCTCTTTTGATTGGCAATGATTTGCTATTGAGATAAAATACCATCAAGAATATCTAATATGCTTGACAAAATTAAAGTAAAATTAAGCTCCAAACTTTAGAAAAGTTGCCTGTACCAAAGATAAAAATGAAGTGCTACTTCTTATTCTGATTTCTCCATAAGAGATCATGTTTGAGTATTGGAAAAATAGGAATCTCCCAACTTTTAATACAGGCACACAGATATAAACCCAGACACATACACATATACAGCTTAAAATTCATTATATATTCTAATGTTGTTACCAATCTAGTAAAATTCATCGTGTTTTTTTGAAAAGAAAAATTTTCAAACTCACTAAGAAAACACTGTGTTACTGTCCTATGGGATCTATGGTGAGAGAGATGGAACCTATTTTTATGTAGCCAGTAATGTTAACCATATTAAATGCATTTAAGATATGCAAATCCTGAGCAGCTGCTTAAATATCTGCTGCTCACTTCAGAAGGTTTTCAAGTAATATAACCATAGATGATACTCCAGGCCAATGGTCCATGAGCTTCAGACCCAATTGCATGCTGTCCACTATCCCAGTGAGCTGAACTTGATGCCCAAGGACTCAAATTATTTTGTTGGCAGAAACCCTATCAGAGGATCATGTAAAGCCTTTAGATATTGGAGGTGGCTCTCTTTGGCTCTGTTTTCATCACTTGTTTTATTCCCTGGTATTAAATTGGGAAAAGATCTACTAGAGTGAAATTGAAAAGAGAGATGAGGTAACCCATAATGCAAAATTATGACTCTTGCTACTCATGCAAAACCCTCTGCATAGTATTACAGTATATCATTTTGTGTTTCATTTTGCCTTTGATGTATGTCAAAACCTTTCTCATTTGAGATGGCTTGACAGGGGATGGGGACAATGAGCTTTCCTAAAAGTTGGGGTAATTTATCTATATGTAGTACTAATAAATATGGCAAAAAATATGTATGAATAGTACTAATAAATTTGGTAAAAATTTAATCCCCCAAAAGAAAGAAAAATATACGTTGCTTTGTCGAATGAAAGTCATTAATTTCTTCTTGACCACTAGTGTATATGAATAATATCCAAAATTTCAAACATTTTATATATATATATATATATATATATATATATATATATATAAGTTTTCATCATATATATGCAGATATATCTGATGAAATTCTTGAGAAGTTTTTGAACTTCCCATTATCTTTCTAAATTTAAGTAACTACACTAATGCACCTGCAAAACATACTGTAAAGTTATTATATTAGGCTAAATTTCTCAAATATTTTCCTGAATTAAGATATATATTTCATACCATAACATTACTTATTTTATCGTGGTAAGAATTTTTAACATGAGATCTACTTCCTTAACACATTTAAAATGTATAATACAGTATGTTAACTATAGGCATGATGTTGTGCAGCAGACCTCTAGAACTTATTCATCTTTCATAACTGAGATTTTATAACTGTTCTATAGCAACTCTTCATTTTCCCTTCCCCCCAGCCCCACCAACCACCATTATACTCTCTGCTTCTAGCAGTTTGACTGTTTTAGATACTTCATACTAGTGTAATCATGTAGTAATTGTTCTTCCGTGACTAGTTGGTTTCATTTATAATCCTTTTAAAGTGTACAGTTGAGTGGTTTATAGTATGTTCACAATATTGTGCAACCATCACTACTATCTAATAGCAGAATATTTTCATCACGCTCAACAAACTAGATGCTGTCCCATCAACAGTTATACTCCATTATCTCTTCCTCCAATTCCTTTTTAAGAATTCAGTAACACATGGGGAAAAAAATGTATACAAGGGAAAAGAAATTCACTATAAGTCCACGTGCCACCTAACATAAGAACTTTCTTTCTAACTAAGCAGAAGCAACTCTGAACAGCTCTACATGTCAGTTTTTTAAGATCATGGTTACTGTAACTAAGACCATACTGAGAGTGATAGAAAAATTATGCCAGTTTGAGAGGCAACACAGAGATGTCAGGCAGAACTTATCCTAAAACTGTTGGATATTTAAAATCTCATTCACAAGAGCTTATCAATGGAGATCTTATGGAAAAGGAAGACTAAAGGATCTTTAATAAAATAGAGTGGCCCTGCATCTTGTTCCTCCTCCAACACTCTCATTCAAAGAATTTCAGTGTTATTTACTGATCTCTAAAGTGGATTATTTTTATATCAAATGCAGTTGAAAGTCCTTGTAGAGCCAAGAATGTCTGTGCTTGCTTCAGGGCAAAGAAGAAAGCTTCCTAACATTAGCCTCTTATTTTCAAGAGTCTCAATCAATCAAAAAAGAGTATAGGAATACAGCTGTGAAAAAAAATACTGCTTTTTACATTATTTTTACCCTTTCAGAGTTGGTTGTCCATCGTTCCTAAAATTAAAATAAATAATTAAAAAGAAAAATAACAGTTCCATAATTTTATTTATTCATAATTTACATTGAATTTAGATGTCCTCTTAAGAAGTAATATATGACATGATAACATGATATTAGTTGAATTGTTCAGTTTCACTTCATTTTGTGTGGTTTCTGGTATTGTTGTTTTTAATAAAAATAGATAAAATAATTTTGAAAAAAATTAGCTTCATAATATTGACAATTTAAAACTATTTCTATTTAGGTGTCTAAGTGTTTTTAAACTGCATATATGCATAAAAAGATGCCTGGATAATTTCTAAGTGATGAAAGTGCTTTCTATATTTAGTTATTATTATAAGTGTATATCAGTTTACAATTTAAACTATTGCATTTATAGTTTAAATGATTGGGGTTTTCTTCACTAAAAGTTATAGCACAGGGAGATCAGCTCAGTGCTTTGTGATCACCTGGATGGGTGGGATGGGGAGGGTGGGAAGGAGGGAGACGCAGGAGGGAGGAGATGTTGGAACATATGTGTATGTATAATTGATTCACTTTGTTATAAAGCAGAGACTGACACCATTGTAAAGCAATTATACTCCAATAAAGATGTTAAAAAAAAAAAAAAAAGTTATAGGTGCACATAGTTTTTGTTTTTCTTTTTTTAATTTTTTAACATCTTTATTGGAGCATAATTGCTTTACAATGGTGTGTTGGTTTCTGCTTTATAACAAAGTTAATCATTTATACATATACATATGTTCCCATATCTCTTCCCTCTTGCATCTCCCTCCCTCCC
>RJWK010016508.1:23609-35368 GCA_004363435.1 Platanista minor | reverse complement strand
AAACAACCTAAGTGTCCATCATCGGATGAATGGATAAAGAAGATGTGGCACATATATACAATGGAATATTACTCAGACATAAAAAGAAACGAAATGGAGATATTTGTAATGAGGTGGATGGACCTAGAGTCTGTCATACAGAGTGAAGTAAGTCAGAAAGAGAAAGACAAATACCATATGCTAACACATATATATGGAACCTAAGATAAAAAGAAGTGTCGTGAAGGGCCTGGGGGCAGGACAGGAATAAAGACACAGACCTACTAGAGAATGGACTTGAGGATAAAGGGAGGGGGAAGGGTAAGCTGTGATAAAGTGAGAGAGTGGCATGGACATATGTACACCACCAAACGTAAAATAGATAGCTAGTGGGAAACAGCCGCATAGCACAGGGAGATCAGCTCGGTGCTTTGTGATCACATGGATGGGTGGGATGGGGAGGGTGGGAAGGAGGGAGACGCAAGAGGGAGGAGATATGGGAACATATGTATATGTATAATTGATTCACTTTGTTATAAAGCAGAAACTAACACCATTGTAAAGCAATTATACTCCAATAAAGATGTTAAAAAAAAAACAAAAAACATTGCAGAGAACATTATCAGTGTTTTTTTTTCACAACAGAAATGTCCTTAGTAAGTAATAGGACAAACAATTCAAAAGAAGAAAGGGTACACTATGAAAATTTTGCCAAATATTATTCTTTAATCTTTACTTTTGAACGAGTGATTTGTTAGCATTATTAACAAAGTACAAACAAAACCACAAACAACAGATACAGTGAAAAATAAGTTTTCTTCCCATGTCTATGCCTGAATCTCCTACTTTCCTTCCCAGAGGCAACTATGATTACAGCCAAACAACAGTTTTAAATGCTATTAGTTAACGAAGAGTTATTCCCCAGGCTTCCCCGGTGGCGCAGTGGTTGAGAGTCCGCCTGCCGATGCAGGGCACACGGGTTCGTGCCCCAGTCCAGGAAGATCCCACATGCCGCAGTGGTTGAGAGTCCACCTGCCGATGCAGTGGACGCAGGTTCGTGCCCCGGTCCGGGAAGATCCCACATGTCACAGAGCGGCTGGGCCCGTGAGCCATGGCTGCTGAGCCTGCGCGTCCGGAGCCTGTGCTCCACAACGGGAGAGGCCACAACAGTGAGAGGCCCGCGAACCGCAAAAAAAAAAAAAAAAAAAAAAAAAGAGGCATTCCCCAAATTCCATCCATCAATGGACACCATTCCTATAGATAAAAGCATGCTTTGCAAAGCATTCCACAATTTTTGTTTTTACCCTTTGATGAAGACACAGTGTGGAGGGCTCTGTTATGATGAGTGACATCTGGAGACCAATATTACTTCTCACATGACCCTGGGAAAAGAAGCAAACATCTGTGGACTGTCTGCCTTGCCTTCCCAAAGAGGGTCTGAGCACATATGTGTGTTCTGAGAGTGACATCCACTGGTGTATAATCATAACTGCATGTGCCATGGATTCAAAGATCTGCAGACGGGAAATCCTTAACTTAAACATTGTATCAGGCATGGTGCTTCTCAGACATCCATCCATGGAATTCTCCTAAGTTTCCAAACATAGCAACCAGCTTTACTTACTTTGAATCTCAGAAGAGAAGATATAATAACCACCAGGTCTAGATGTGCTGCATCAACAATAAAGGTGTGCTTCTGGACATTCATTCATTTGTCTCACATATAATACTGAGCTTGAACTACATGCCTGTAACTGAATGTCACAGTGCTAGGAACAATGATGAAAAAGACGCAGCCACATCCTCAAGGGCATCTTCAAATTGGAAAAAAAAAAAAGATGCACAGATAACAACTGGACATGGAAATACATGGCAAGTCATGCATTAATCTTTGACCTTGTTTGGTCTTGATATATTATTTTAATTTAGCCCTCACAACAATTCTAGAATAAGCAGAATTTTATGTACGGGAAACCCAAGGCTCAGAAAGGTTAAGTGACCTGCCCACAGTTACACAACAATAAAAGTCTGAATCCAGTTTGGCTTGATTCCAAAACCCAAGCTTTGACTACCACCCAATGCAATCCATCAGCTTAGCTCATAAATCAAAGACAAAGCATACTGTTTATTCCAGGCTTTCTAGCCTGTATCTTATTTTATGTTATAAAAAGATGTATCTATCATAGATTCAGTAGAGAACTTCTATTTCTATAAAATTATCCCTCCATAAAACTATTATCAGACATAGTAAGATTGTAAATATATAGGAAAATAAATCTTGAAAGTCATCAAAATAGGTAAGCTATTTTCTTCTTTATGTTCAGATTCTTGTTAAATTTCCTTCCAGCTCACCTATTAGCAGACTAGTTGCATCAGTATGGGTCCTTAGTTTGTAACTCCTTGTGAGCTACATTTTTCTAGGGAAAGAAATTCTGGCTTATATACTCTTGGACACCAAAACAAATCCCAGTTGTATCAGTCATGGTTTGATCAGAGAAGCAAAATCACTAGAAAGTTATGCACGTAATAGGAGATTATATTGTAGAGATTTGATCTCACAAAATTATGGGAACGGGTTAAGTAGTTTACTTTCTGCTGTTGTTTCTATATCTCTTGCTGGGCCTGAGGGCAGCAGGGCAAGAAATCAGGAAGGAAGAAAGATGGTTGTGAAATGATGGAGAGCAATGACAAATTGGAACCCATAGGACAAGCTGGAAACCATGTTCGTCTCTTATAGGCTCCAAGTCTCCAACTTCAATGATGCGAGTGACCTACAGGAGGAGCTGGCACTCTTCATAATGGAGCTAGACATGCATTTTCCCAGGAGTAAGAGCTGAAGCATGAGTGATGGGAGCTGGAGGTGTTCAGCTGCTGTCCCATGTCGACAAGATGAGCCAACAGATCCAGAACTGTGTGTGCAAGCTGCGCCAACTGTCTGAGTGTAAAAATAATATGGCTGCTGCTTATTTACACCTTCCAAATCACGTGCAAGGTGTTTCTTACGACCCACACTAGCCTAAAACTATGGAAAATACTGGGAAACCTAGTTCCAACTTAGGTTAAGTTGACACAAGACAATGAAAAGCACAATACACAATTATTTTGCACAATGTCTTATGTAAATATGAGTTATTTCTGTCTCTAAAGCATTACTAAGGCTGATCTTTGGCTTACTTAACTAAATTATATGTCAATTCCAATCTGATGGCCAGACAATAACTAAGAAAATAGGCTCCCAGTCATGAGGAGTAACAGCATAAATACTGTGTTTGACTTAATGTAAGTAGCTTGTAGGAATCAAGAAAATGGAAAATGGACACAAAAGCTATAAGCAACAAGGTCCTACTGTATAGCACAGTTATCCTGTGATAAACCATAATGGAAAAGAATATGAAAAATAATGTGTATGTGTGTATAACTGAATCACTTTGCTATACAGCAGAAATTAACACAATGCTGAAAATCAACTATACTTCAATAAAGTTTTAAAAAGCCATATGCATTCTGAGAAAAACCAACATTCTTAAACAATCTCAATATCCACTTGAATTCCATCTATGTCATCATCCCCCGGAAGCAAGTATCACTTTGGTGAAAGCAGCAGGAGTCCCATGTCAGAGACCTAGGCTTTTTAATACAACCATTGACGACATGAGATTCAGTCTGCTCATGACTTTATGCAGCTGGAATCTGAGACTACACCCTCCAATTACACATAGTGTGATTCTGTATACATGGAGGCTCCCCACAGAGCTTCCCACCCGCCCCCGTTTGGCATTACTGAAATAACAACTAAAGCTTATGATCCTGGAGGCTTCAGAAGTTCTTCAGGGGGATGCTGCTCAACAGGGTTGCATTTAGGACAGGCTCTAACAGCAGTGGAATGGTCTCTGGTCCTTACAATGCAGTCTCACATTCAACCATTTCCAAAAATCTCTCCAGATTTGATGGATCGAACAGCAATGCTTAATTGATTAACCAAAAGCAGCTTAATTTTGATAAAAATAATGTTAATCCATGCAAAATGGATTAATGCAGTTTAGCATGGAATTAAATGCTAGCTCCAGTCTTCTCTACTAATAGACAATTAAAATTGTGAGTTTACTGAATTCTTATTATATTTGATTTATAATGTCAGCTTTCAGAATAAAGCACATGACAGATCAAAAATAGTCTCTGCTTGCAAATAGGTGACTATTTAAGGTAACCAGATATCATATTTTTTTATTGATGTATAGCTGATTTTCAGTGCTGTGCCAATCTCTGCTGTACAGCAAAGTGACTGAGCTATACACACATATATGTTCTTTTTTCATATTCTTTTCCATTATGGCTTATCACAGGATATTGAATACAGTTCCCTGTGCTGGACATTAGGACCCTGTTGTTTATCCTTTCTAAATGTAATAGTTTGCATCTACCAGCCCCAAATTCCCAATCCTTCCCTCCCCCACCACACATTGGTAACCACAAGTCTGTTCTCTATGCCCATGAGTATGTTTCTGTTTTGTAGATAGGTTCATTTGTGTCATATATTAGATTCCACATATAAGTGATCCAGATATCATACTTTTTTTTTTTTTTTTGGCTGTGTTGGGTCTTCATTGTGGTGCACAGGCTTCTCATTTCAGTGGCTTCTCGGTGAACAGGCTCTAGGCATGTGGGCTTCAGTAGTTGTGGCATGCAGGCTCAGTAGTTGTGGCTCGTGGGCTCTAAAGCACAGGCTCAGTAGTTGTGGCACACAGGCTTAGTTGCTCCGCGGCATGTGGGATCTTCCTGGACTAGGGCTCAAACCCATGTCCCCTGCATTGTCAGGTGGATTCTTAACCCCTGGGCCATCAGGGAAGTCCCCAGATATCATACTTTTAAGTACTCTATGCTTAAGTGACTAGGAGACCTAAAAGTAGCAAAGGAAAATCTCTGTTAAATCTCATTAAGATATATTGAAACCTGCCATAGGTTGTGAATTATCATGATTTAATTAGGCTGATGGCAATAACTGCCTTTTGAATACTCCAAGTTGAGACACTCTGGATATTTGACCTTTATGAGCTAGTTATAATTGCTTTGGAATCTGATCAGAGTATTAAGTTATTTTTAGAATTCAAGTATAGAGTATATACACAATGTATGAGACTAAATAAATCAGTATTTTGCATTCCATATTGAAAACTAATACCAGGGAAAATAAATTCTTAAAAATAAAACAATTATTTAGCATAAGCAGTTTGGTATGAAGGGATTATTAAATACCAGAATGCTGATCATGAAAATATAGGGTGTTGCTGTATTTGGTCAACAGAAATTTCTTCGCAGCAAGTCTGTGCTTGCGTGACAAACAAAAAGAGCAGTCTTCCAGTGAAATTATAGTAAAAAGAAACCATATTGCATGAATAATGCTACAGTATTGATCAAAACTCATGCCTTCATGCCTAAAAGGCATTAAAAATGTGGGGACTCAGAATAAGAAAGCCCTAAAATAAATGAGCACCCAATCCAAAACATTTGAAAATCTAAGAGAGGAGCTCAGAAAAATGATATTATGGGAGATTCCATATCAAGAAGAGTCAATGCATGTATGCTGTAGGTGTCCTTGTAGACTCATTTCATGGTGGGTGGGTTAGATTCCCCTTGGGAGGTGAATACCAAATTGTTCACAAATAGCACAGATCTAAGTAGAGCCTTGCTGCTTATCTCTGCTGAGAAAGATCTGTATGAACAAGACTTTCCTCTGACAGGCTCAATGGGACATAGCCATGTTCATGTTTGTTTTTTATTTTATAAATTTATTTATTTATTTATTTATTTTTGGTTGAGTTGGGTCTTTGCTGCTGCATGCAGGCTTTCTCCAGTTGCAGCAAGCGGGGGCTACTCTTCGTTGTGGTGTGCAGCCTTCTCATTGCAGTGGCTTCTCTTTTTATGGAGCACAGGATCTAGGCATTTAGGCTTCAGTAGTTGTGGCTTGTGGGCTCTAGATCTCAAGCTCAGTAGCTGTGGTGCATGCGCTTAGTTGCTCTGAGGCATGTGGGATCTTCCCGGACCAGGGCTCGAACCCCTGTCCCCTGCATTGGCAGGCGGATTCTTAACCACTGTACCACCAGGGAAGACCCCGTGTTCATGTTTATTTAAACCACACTTTGTGGTTTTGATAGAGGAAGTGAAACTCATATTTACTAAGTGCTTAGTCTATGGCAGCACGAAGTTATGTATTTGTCTCATAGCTTTCTTATAAGAAAGTTATTTTTTTAATCATTATCTCTATTTACTTGTGAGGAAGTTGAAGCTTAAAGAGGGGAAATAACAGCAACCTAAGTGTCCATCAACAGATGAATGGAGAGGGCAGAGAGCAGAAGCAAGAAGAACTACAATCCTGCAGCCTATGGAACAAAAACCACATTCACAGAAAGATACACAAGATGAAAAGGCAGAGGGCTATGTACCAGATGAAGGAACAAGATAAAACCCCAGAAAAACAACTAAATGAAGTGGAGATAGTCAACTTTCCAGAAAAAGAATTCAGAATACTGACAGTGAATATGATCAAGGACCTCAGAAAAACAATGAAGGCAAAGATCTAGAAGATGCAAGAAATGTTTAACAAAGACCTAGAAGAATTAAAGAACAAACAATCAGATGAAAACCACAATAACTGAAATGAAAACTACACTAGAAGGAATCAATAGCAGAATAACTGAGGCAGAAGAACGGATAAGTGACCTGGAAGACAGAATGGCGGAATTCACTGCTGCAGGACAGAATAAAGAAAAAAGAATGAAAAGAATTGAAGACAGCCTAAGAGACCTCTGGGACAACATTAAACGCAACAACATTTGCATTATAGGGGTCCCAGAAGGCAAAGAGAGAGAGAAAAGACCAGAGAAAATGCTTGAAGAGATTATAGTCGAAAACTTCCCTAACATGGGAAAGGAAATAGCCACCCAAATCCAGGAAGTGCAGCAAGTCCCATACAGGATAAACCCAAGGAGAAACATGCCGAGACACATAGTAATCAAATTGGCAAAAATTAGAGACAAAGAAAACTTATTGAAAGCAGCAAGGGAAAAATGACACATAACATACAAGGGAACTCCCATAAAGTTAACAGCTAATTTCTCAGCAGAAACTCTATAAGCCAGAAGGGAGTGGCATGATATACTTAAAGTGATGAAAGGGAAGAGCCTACAACCAAGATTACTCTACCTGGCAAGGATCTCATTCAGATTCAATGGAGAAATCAAAAGCTTTACAGACAAGCAAAAGCTAAGAGAATTCAGCACCACCAAACCAACTCT
The DNA here is from genome assembly GCA_004363435.1 of Platanista minor. NCBI lineage: Eukaryota > Metazoa > Chordata > Mammalia > Artiodactyla > Platanistidae > Platanista > Platanista minor. The sequence continues at coordinate 28,097 of RJWK010016508.1, read as the reverse complement.
ACAACAAATGTTAAAGGAACTTCTCTAAGTGGGAAACACAAGCAAAGAAAAGGATCTACAAAAACAAACCCAAGACAATTAAGAAAATGGTCATAGGAACATACATATTGATAATTACCTTAAACGTGAATGGATTAAATGCTCCAACCAAAAGACACAGGCTATCTGAATGGATACAAAACAAGATCCATATATATGCTGTCTACAAGAGACCCACTTCAGACCTACGGACACATAAAGACCAAACATGAGGGGATGGAAAAAGATATTCCATGCAAATGGAAATCAAAAGAAAGCTGGAGTAGCTATACTCATATCACATAAAATAGACTTTAAAATAAAGAATGTTACAAGAGACAAGGAAGGACACTATGTAATAATCAAAGGATCAATCCAAGAAGAAGATATAACAATTATAAATATATATGCACCCAACACAGGAGCACCTCAAAACAAGGCAACGGCTAACAGCAATAAAAGAGGAAATCGACAGTAACACAGTAACTGTGGGGGACTTTAACACCTCATTTACACCAATGGACAGATCATCCAAAATGAAAATAAATAAGGAAACAGAAGCTTTAAAAATGACACAATAGACCAGATAGATTTAATTGATATTTATAGGACATTCCATCTGAAAACAGCAGATAAGACTTTCTTCTCAAGTGTGCACGGAACATTCTCCAGGATAGATCACATCTTGGGTCACAAATCAAGCCTCAGTAAATTTAAGAAAATTGAAATCATATCAAGCATCTTTTCTGACCACAATGCTATGAGATTAGAAATCAATTACAGGGAAAAAAAACATAAAAACCACAAACACATGGAGGCTAAACAATACGTTACTAAATAACCAAGAGATCACTGAAGAAATCTAAGAGGAAATCAAAAAAAATACCTAGAGACAAATGACAATGAAAACACGATGATCCAAAACCTATGAGATGCAGCAAAAGCAGTTCTAAGAGGGAAGTTTATAGCTATACAAGCCTACCTCAAGAAACAAGAAACATCTCAAATAAACAATCTAACCTTACACCTAAAGGAACTAGAGAAAGAAGAACAAACAAAACCCAAAGTTAGAAGAAGGAGAGAAATCATAAAGATCAGAGCAGAAATAAATGAAATAGAAGCAAAGATCAATAAAACTAAAAGCTGGTTCTTTGAGAAGATAAACAAAATTGATAAACCATTAGCCAGACTCATCAAGAAAAAGATCAAGAGTACCCAAATCGATAAAATTAGAAAAGAAAAAGGAGAAGTTACAACAGACACTGCAGAAATACAAAGCATCCTAAGAGACTACTACAAGCAACTCTATGCCAATGAAATGGACAACCTGGAAGAAATGGACAAATTCTTAGAAAGGTATAAACTTCCAAGACTGAACCAGGAAGAAACAGAAAATATGAACAGCCCAATCACAAGTAATAAATTTGAAACTGTGATTAAAAATGTTCCAACAAACAAAAGTCCTGTACCAGATGGCTTCACAGGTGAATTCTATCAAACATTTAGAGAAGAGCTAACAACCATCCTTCTCAAACTCTTCCAAAAATAGGGGAGGAAGGAATACTCCCAAACTCATTCTATGAGGCCAGCATCACCCTGATACCAAAACCAGACAAAGATACTACAAAATGAAAATTAGAGACCAATATCACTGATGAAGACAGATGCAAAAATCCTCAACAAGATACTAGCAAACAGAATCCAACAGCACATTAAAAGGATCATACACCATGATCAAGTGGGATTAATCCCAGGGATGCAAGGATTCCTCAATATAAGCAAAATCAATGTGATACACCATATTAACAAACTGAATAAAAACCATATGATCGGGCTTCCCTGGTGGCGCAGTGGTTGAGAGTCCGCCTGCCGATGCAGGGGACACCGGTTCGTGCCCCGGTCCGGGAAGATCCCACATGCCGTGAGTGGCTAGGCCCTTGAGCCATGGCCACTGAGCCTGCGCGTCCGGAGCCTGTGCTCCGCAACAGGAGAGGCCACAACAGTGAGAGGCCCGCGTACCGGATTAAAAAAAAAAAAAAAACCATATGATCATCTCAATAGATGCAGAAAAAGCTTTTGACAAAATTCAACACCCATTTATGATAAAAACTCTCCAGAAAGTGGGCACAGAGGGAACCTACCTCAACATAATAAAGGCCATGTACGACAAACCCACAGCAAACCTCATTCTCAATGGTAAAAAACTGAAAGCATTACCTCTAAGAACAGGAACAAGACAAGGATGTCCACTCTCACCACTATTATTCAACATAGTTTTGGAAGTCCAAAACACGGAAATGAGAGAAGAAAAAGAAATAAAAGGAATACAAATTGGAAAAGAAGAAGTAAAACTGTCACTGTCTGCAGATGACACGATATTATACATAGAGAATCCTAAAAATGCCACCAGAAAACTACTAGAGCTGATCAATGAATTTGGTAAAGTTGCAGGATACAAAATTAATGCACAGAAATCTCTTGCATTCCTATACAGTAATGATGAAAAATCTGAAAGAGAAATTATGGAAACACTCCCATTTACTATTGCAACAAAAAGAATAAAATACCCAGGAATAAACCTACCTAGGGAACCAAAAGACCTGTATGCAGCAAACTATATGACATTGATGAAAGAAATTAAAGATGATACCAACAGATGGAGAGATATATCACGTTCTTGGATTGGAAGAATCAGTATTGTGAAAATGACTATACTACCCAAAACAATCTACAGATTCAATGCAATCCCTATCAAATTACCAATGGCATTTTTTACGGAACTAGAACAAATCATCTTAAAATTTGTATGGAGACACAAAAGACCCTGAATAGCCAAAGCCGTCTTGAGGGAAAAAAACGGAGCTGGAGGAATCAGACTCCCTGACTTCAGACTATACTACAAACTACAGTAATCAAGACAATATGGTACTGGCACAAAAACAGAAGCATAGATCAATGTAACAATATAGACAGTCCAGTGATAAACCCATGCACCTATGGTCAATTAATCTATGACAAAGGAGGCAAGGATATCCAATGGAGAAAAGACAGTCTCTTCAATAAGTGGTGCTGGGAAAACTGGACAGCTACACGTAAAAGAATAAATTTAGAACACTCCCTAACACCAAAAATAAACTCAAAATGGATTCAAGACCTAAAGGTAACACTGGACACTATAAAACTCTTAAAGGAAAACATAAGAAGAACACTGTTTGACATAAATCACAGCAAGATCTTTTGTGATCCACCTCCTAGAGTAATGGAAATAAAAACAAATGGGACCTAATGAAACTTAAAAGCTTTTGCACAGCAAAGGAGACCATAAACAAGACAAAAAGACAACCCTCAGAATGGGAGAAAATATTCGCAAATGAATCAATGGACAAAGGATTAATCTCCAAAATATATAACAGCTCATGCAGCTCCATATTAAAAAAACAAACAGCCCAATCCAAAAATGGGCAGAAGACCTAAACAGACATTTCTCCAAAGAAGACATACAGATGGCCAAGAAGCACATGAAAAGCTGCTCAACATCACTAATTATTAGAGAATTGCAAAACAAAACCACAATGAGGTATCACCTCACACCAGTTAGAATGGGCATCATCAGAAAATCTACAAACAACAAATCCTGGAGAGGGTGTGGAGAAAAGGGGACCCTCTTGCACTGTTGGTGGGAATGTAAATTGATACAGTCACTATAGAGAACAGTATGGAGGTTCCTTAAGAAACTAAAAATAGAATTACCATATGATCCAGCAATCCCACTACTGGGCATATACCCCGAGAAAACCATAATTCAAAAATACACATTCACCCCAATGTTCATTGCAGCATTATTTACAATAGTCAGGTCATGGAAGCAACCTAAATGCCCATCGACAGACGAATGGATAAAGAAGATGTGGTACATATATACAATGGAATATTGCTCAGCCATAAAAAGGAATGAAATTGCGTCATTTGTTGAGACGTGGATGGATCTAGAGACTGTCATACAGAGTGAAGTAAGTCAGAAAGAGAAAAACAAATATCGTATATTAACACATGTATGTGGAATGTAGAAAAATGGGACAGATGAACTGGTTTGCAGAGCAGAAGTTGAGACACAGATGTAGAGAACAAACATATGGACACCAAGGGGGGAAAACTGCGGTGGGGTGGGGATGTTTGTGTGTTGAATTGGACGATTGGGTTTGACAGGTATACACTGGTGTGTATAGAACTGATGATTAATAAGAACCTGCAGTATAAAAAAAACAAAAAACCAACTAATACTAAACTTTCTTTGGGTTATTTGTATGGAAATATGTTAATATAAATGTTTCAGACATTACATGAAATTTCTAAAAATCTTATATGTTCTGGTATAATGTTATAAGTCATAATTCTAGTTATTACTTTAAAATGTATATCTCAGAAATAACTAAATTTCCTTGTCAATTGCATTATTATGAACTTTCATCA
>RJWK010016508.1:0-23509 GCA_004363435.1 Platanista minor | reverse complement strand
GTGGTCATTGTTAAGTCTTTTGTCATTTACAGACAGTTCTGGGTGTACTCTGATGCTTTTGCAAAAATTTTCCTATAAAAGGGTTTCATCTTCAAGGAATTCATGAAAAAGACTCTGACAAGTACATGTTTCTGGTAACTGATTATACTGCTGAACTGAATAAGCGTTTTCAGAACTCTAATGGAAAACTGATGAATTCATAAAAGTACTAACAAAAGATCAAGATAAAAAAAATTAATTACCTGGGACTGAGTGAACTGATAAGGATGATTATAATTTTTGTGACTTTCTGTTTGAATAATAATAAAAAAAATCCCACAAGGACTCAGAGGCAAAAAATATACAAATCAATTTTCACTGCAAAGTAAAGAAGCTGTTACAGTGGAGGATTACTGGACAGAATGTCAATATTATGACATAGTATGAGTGTGTTTCGTGTTTGGTAATTGCAATCATTGTTGCTTTTGTTGTGGTCATCCATTTACAATTCTTGATGTCAGTTTATTTATCTCTTGTAAAAATAAAATACAGTGTGTGTGTGTGTGTGTGTGTGTGTGTGTGTGTGTGTGTGTGTGAGAGAGAGTTGTGGGAAAAAAAAGAAAGAAAAAGAATTCACTGGTGTAGGTGGGGTGATATTTGCATAATTACTCACGTAGATTTGATTGCATATTTATTTTAGTATTGTGATTAAACAATGTTACTGGGAAAAAAATTAATGATCTTTCTTAAAATGTTAATATGTGTGATGTGTATTTAAGATACTCATGTAACTTCTAAATGGCACTTGTGGATTGTGAAAATAAAAACTTTACTCCAGAAAAAAAAATACACACAAAAAAACAGATGAATGAAGAAGTTGTGATATATATATATATACACACACACACACACACACACACACACACACACACACATACAATGGAATACTACTCAGCCATAGAAAAGAACTAAATTTTGCCATTTGCAACAACATGGATGGACTTGGAAAGCATTATGCTAAGTGAAATTAGTCAGAAAGAGAAAGACAAATACTGTATGATATCACTTATATATGGAATCTAAAAAGTACAACAGAGTAGTGAATAAAACAAAAAAGAAGCAGACTCATAGATATAAAGAACAAATACATGGTTACAAGTGGGGAGTGGAAGTGGGGAATAGAAGGGTGAGAGTGACAGGTACGATCTACTGGGTGTAAGATAAGCTCAAGGATGTATTGTATAACATGTGGAATGTAGTCAATATTCTGTAATAACTGTTAACAGAAAGTAAAGATGTTACCGGAAAACTACTAGAGCTCATCAATGAATTTGGTAAAGTTGAAGGATACAAAATTAATACAAAGAAATCTCTTGCATGCCTATACACTAGCAGTGAAAGATCAGAAAGAGAAATTAAGGAAACAAGCCCACGTACCATCGCATCAAAAAGAGTAAAATACCTAGGAATAATCCTACTTAAGGAGGCAAAAGACCTGCACTCTGAAAAGTATAAGATGCTGATGAAAGAAACTGAAGACACAAACAGAAAGATATACCATGTTCTTGAACTGGAAGAATCAGTATTGTCAAAATGACCATACTACCCAAGACAATCTACAGATTCAATGCAATCCCTATGAACCCAGCAATGGCACTTTTCACAGAAATAGAACAAAGAAATCTTTAAATTTGTATAGAAACACAAAAGACCCGAATAGCCAAAACAATCCTGAGAAAGAAAAGTGGAGCCAGAGGAATCAGGCTCCCCGACTTCAGACTATACTACAAAGCTACAATAATCAAGACAGTATGGTACTGCACAAAAACAGAAATATAGATTAATGGAATAGGATAGAAAACCCAGAAATAAACCCATGCACCTATGGTCAATTAATCTACAACAAAGGAGGCAAGAATATATAAAAGAGAAAAGGCAGTCTTGAATAAGTGGTACTGGGAAAACTGGAAAACCACATGTAAAAAATGAAATTAGAACATTCTCTAACACCTTATACAAAAACTCAAAATGAATTAAAGACCCCAATGTAAGACCAGATACCATAAAACTCTTAGAGGAAAACATAGGCAGAACACACTTTGACATAAATCACAGCAATATCTTTTTGTATCCACCTCCTGGAGTAGTGGAAATAAAACCAAAAAGAAACAAATGGGACCTAATTAAACTTAAAAGCTTTTGCGCAGCAAAGGAAACCATAAACAAAAAGACTACCCACAGAATGGGAGAAAATATTTGCAAACCATGCGACCGACAAGGGATTAATCTCCAAAATTTGCAAAGAGCTCATGCAGCTCATTATCACAAAAACAACCCAATCAAAAAATGTGCAGAAGATCTAAATAGACATTTCTCCAAACAAGACATGCAGATGGCCAAAAAGCACATGAAAAGCTGCTCAACATCATTAATTACTAGAGAAATGTAAATCAAAACTACAATGAGGTACCACTTCACACAAGTCAGAATGGCCATCATCAAAAATCTACAAGCAATAAATGCTGGACAGGGTGTGGAGAAAAGGGAACCCTCCTACACTCTTGGTGGGAATGTAAATTGGTACAGCCACTATGCAGAACAGTATGGAGGTTCCTTAAAAAACTAAAAATAGAGCTACCATATGATCCAGCAATCCCATTTCTGGCATATATCCAGAGAAAACCATAATTCAAAAAGATTTCTTTCAAGAAATGAACATGCACCCCAATGTTCATTGCAGCACTATGCACAATAGCCAAGCCATGGAAATAACCTAAATGTCTATTGACAGAGGAATGGGTAAAGAAGATGTGGTACATATATACAATGAAATATTACTCAGCCATAAAAAAGAATGAAATAATACCATTTGCAGCAACATGGATGGATCTAGAGATTATCATACTAAGTGAATTAAGAAAGAGAAAGGCAAATATCATATGATATCACTTATCTGTGGCATCTAAAAAAATGATACAAATGAACTTATTTACAAAACAGAAACAGACTCAAAGACTTTGAAAACAAATTTATGGTTACCAAAGTGGAAAGGTTGGGGGAGGAGGGATAAATTAGGAGTTTGGGATTAAGATATATACCCTACTATATATAAAATAGCTAATCAACAAGGACCTACTGTATAGCACAAGGAACTCTACTCAATGTTCTGTAATAACCTATACGGGAAAAGAATCTGAAAAAAAAATAGATATATGTATATGTGTAACTGAATCACTTTGCTGTACCCCTGAAACTAATACAATACTGTAACTCAACTGTATTCCAATATAAAATAAAAATTAAATTAAAAAATCATGGAGGGATTCCCTGGTGGCACAGTGGTTAAGAATCCGCCTGCCAACGCAGGGGACCTGGGTTCAAGCCCTGGTCCGGGAAGATTCCACATGCCGCAGAGCAACTAATCCCATGTGCCACAACTACTGAGCCTGCGCTCTAGAGCCCGTGAGCCACAACTACTGAGCCTGCGTGCCACAGCTGCTAAAGCCTGCATGCCTAGAGCCCATGCTCCACAACAAGAGAAGCCACCTCAATGAGAAGCCTGTGCACTGCAACGAAAGAGTAGCCCCCGCTCGCCACAACTAGAGAAAGCCCGTGCACAGCAACAAAGATCCAATGCAGCCAAAAATAAATAAATAAATAAATGTATTTAAAAAAAACAAAAAACCATGGAGAATATAGCCAATATTCTGTAATAACTGTGAATGGAAAGTAACCTTTAAAAATCATATAAAAATTTAAACATTAAAAATTTTTTAATAAAATTAAAAAAATTAAATTAATTCAAGGTTATAAAACAAAAGAAGTGAAATAACTGTTTTAGAGTTGGTTAGTGCAAGAGCTGGATGGGAATACAAGTTGTTCCGACTCCAGATCCACATGCAGGACACCATTTTGCTTCTGACAGCAGCTGCATGCTGCCCACCAGCACTGGCTTTGCCCAGGTACTTCCTTGGCATCAGCCCTTTGATACCAGCTCTCTGCTATAGAGCCCATCTCAACTGCCCTAGAGATTTTGGAATCTCTAGACCTCTGTCAACTCTCTCCTCCCCAGGTCTTTTATTGTATTTTATTTTGTCCAGGGCAGGAGGGTGAGTGTGGGGGGAGTAGGAATTCTTCAACAAGTTTCTCTCATAGACACTCCCTCTATTCTCAAAGCTGCCAGAATTCCTCTTAGAGTCTCTTCGATGGGATTTTTGGGGAAACAAAAACAAAAATACAGGGAGCCATGCCACAAACCTCCTCTGAAGAAAAAAGCCCAGAATCAGCTCCCTTTTCAAACTGGGGGGGAAAAAAAAAGGAAAGGGAGAAAACTAAGAGGAAAAATAAATCTAAATTATATTTCCAAAAATTTATACTGCCACCTACAAAAGTGCTGAACATAGTGCAGTGACCTGCTCAGATTTGCTTTTCAGTACCATTGCTTTAGCTGTGGTGCAGAGACTAGGTTGGGATAAAAAGGAATATGAAAAAAGCAGTGAGCAGATCACTGTAGTAATCTTGACAAGAGTAGATAGATGGCAAGCTGTTATAAGGAGCAATGGCAGTGGAGATGGAGAGATAGCTAACATATTTGAAAGGTAAAACCCAAAGACATTATTATGGACTGGTGGGTGTCAGAGAAGGCGTCAACAACAACACTCTTTCTATGTATGTGTGTTTAGATCTTTAGTCCTCACAGCAACCCTGATATAGAGATACTATTAAAGTAACTAAAGAATCTAGAGAATGTGTAGGAGTGGTGTTGTAATAAAGCACTATATTGTCTCAGCTATGAGTGTTTGACCAAAGCACTTCCCTCCATAACCCATCATCAAAAAGCAATAGTCTTAGTTTTTTTCAGATAACAAATTCAGGCCTATTAAGGAGAGGCTTTATTATGAACGAGATTATTGCAAGGTGGGAGGGGGAGGGACTGTTGCAGTGAGAGCACTGTGACCCTAAGATCTGCAAAAGTCTCAAGAGTTAGGCAAAGTGATAGTCATAAACAGGGTTGGTAAGAACCAAGTGTGGGGAGGCAGGATGCAAGGGTGGCATGATCAGATAGTAGATTAGAGAATGCTTCACCCTGAGCCTGGTGCATTCTCAGAAGAGGCTGTATGCCGACTTGAGTGAGAGGCAAGTAAGGTTCAGGCACTTAGGGGAAGGAGAGAAGTGCAAAATCACTTGCTAACAAGTATTTTGTTCTCATTGATCAATAGGGACAAGTAGTTCAGCTAAATACTTATGAGACAAAGAATGGAAATTTGAAGGGACTGTGTCTGGCCTTGTCATAGGTAAACAAACGGGGAATCCATGAGTCTTATGTAAGTCATAAGAAGAAAGGTGATATTTTGCAGTAAGCCATTTTCCAGAACACAAAGGTAGAGGGGATTTCTTAACCTTCACCGTTTTCCAGGATCAGTTAAAATTTAACATTGTCATCTGTTATGACTCTTAGTGTTGACATAGCTTAGCAGTTAGCTGGTGTGTGAAGACAAGGGTTAATACCTCTGCTCAAAAGTATCAATTAGAAAAGTTTACATTGTGTGTTTATCAAGTGAGTTTTACAGTTCTCTTGGTATAGTTTGTCTACATTTCTAGTTAAGTTTTCTGTATATATTTTATGTCTTTTGCTATTATTAAAGAAACTTTAATGTTTTAAAATAGTTTCTATCTAGTTGTATATATGAAAACCAAAAAATAGAAGTAGATAGACAAATTTGATCCACATTAAATTCTTTTATATTAAACAATATCAATTAGGCACAGGCTGTGAATGCTCATATTAGACAGTCATTCGACTAGGTTATGGTTTGACATTGCCTCTTAGACACTCCCTTTTAAATGCACATATTCTTGGAAAACTATTGAACTTAAAACTCTTTAATGGGATGCCAGAAGGGAAAGAAGCAAAGATTTTCACAAGATCTACTTGGAGCTGAGCACATTCATTTTATTCATTTATTTGTTCATTCATGCAACAATATTTAATGACCCTCTACCACATACCAGGTGCTTTCCTACACCGCAGGGGTTTAGCCATGAAAAACAATGCAACAATGAAAAAAACACCCTGCCCCCTTCACCCTGCCTTCAGCTAGTGGGAGAGCTAGTCAAGTAAGTATGAATACATGAATTATATAATTTCTTTTCATGATGAGAGTTATGAAGACAATAAAATAACACTAAAGAAATAGGCAATGATGGGTGACTGATTCCTATTTTGTATAGAAAAGTCCAAGAAGGGGCTTCCCTGGTGGCACAGTGGTTAAGAATCTGCCTGCCAATGCAGGGGACACGGCTTCAAGCCCTAGTCAGGGAAGATCCCACATGCCGCAGAGCAACAAAGCCCGTGCGCCACAACTACTAAGCCTGCACTCTAGAGCCCATGAGCCACAACTACTGAAGCCCATAAGCCTAGAGCCTGTGCTCTACAGCAGGAGAAGCCACCGCAATGAGAAACCCGAACACCGCAGCGAAGACTAGCCCTCACTCCCTGCAACTAGATAAAGCCCATGTGCAGCAACAGAGACCCAATGCAGCCAAAAATGAATAAAATAAAATTAATTAATTTTTTAAGCATAAGAAGGCCACTCAGAAGAGAAATTTTAAACAGAGATCTGAATGGTAGGGGAGAGGAAGTCATGCAAAGACATGCAGAAGAATATCCAAGTAAAGTGTTGCCAAGACCAAGCTCATACTGCTTGCCACACGAGAGGCCAATAAATTGAGAAACAAGTTGTTGGGGCAAGGAATAGCGACTTTATTCAGAAAGCCAGCAGACCAAGAAGATGGTAGACTCATGTCTCAAAGAACCACCTTGCCTCAGTTAGAATTCAAGCTTCTTTTATACTAAAAGGGGAGGAAGTAAAGCCAAACATTTCCTGGTTCTGGTCACCCTCGAGGGGGATGCCTTAATTTCATTCTTCCTGCAGTCATTCACATGTGGGCCTAGTCAGGATGTTTCCTGTGTACTAAAAATGGTATTTTAGCTTAATGCTCATTACCTGGGAGGCAGGGTTCCCAGAGATGGGCCATTGTGTATAGTTTAAGCTTATAGGCAACATCCCTTTAGTGATTAACTTGTAACAGAGTACAAAGATTCTTCCCTGTTACAAATCCCCACTGTCAATGCCCATTCCATAATCTTGTGGGGAAAGGGATGAAGACTGCTCTAGCCACTTTCTACTGAACAGGGGTGATGAATATTCCTTAGAGCAGGGGTCTCCAACCCCTGGGTCACAGACCAGTACCGGTCCATGGCCTGTTAGGAACTGGGCCTCACAGCAGGAGGTGAGTGGCAGGCAAGGGAGCAAAGCTTCACCTGTATTTACAGCCGCTCCCTATCGCTCACATTACTGTCTGAGCTCTGCTTCCTGTCAGATCAGCAGTACCATTAGATTCTCATAGGAGTGTGAACCCTACTGTGAACTGCACATGCAAGGGATCTAGGTTGTGCACTCCTTATGAGAATGTAATGCCTGATGATCTGAGGTGGAGCTGAGGCGGTGATGCTAGCACTGGGGAGCAGTTACAATTACAGATTATCATTAGCAGAGAGGTTTGACTGCACAGAGACCATAATAAATCAATTGCTTGCAGACTCATATCAAAACCGTATCAGTGAGTGGCAAGTGACAATTAAGCTGCATCTGGTGGCAGGCTTTAGAGTGGCAAGTGAGTTGATGTACTTCAGTTGTACAGCTGCATCTGGTGGCAGCATTTAAGTCAGAATCTGACACTTATTTTAGTCCACACATGGCCTGCCCATTATTTTATTTACCATTTCTGTCTGTACCTCTTTCCTGAACTGTGCACTGTCTCAGTTTCAGTTTTGGTAAGCCCACAAGCTAATCCTAGCCAAAATGAGTAAAAAACAAAAGGTGCTGGAGAGCTTCTTTGAAAATAGGGAAAGACCCAATAATGAGACTGCAGAAGACTCTAAGACTGCCAACAAAAAGAAAGCTGCATTTAAAAGAAAATACCAAAAAAATAAAAAAATTTTAAAACCCACCCCCCCCCAAAAAAGAAAGAAAATACCAAGGGGCTTCCCTGTTGGTCCAATGATAAAGAATCTACCTTCTAATGCAAGGGATGTGGGTTCTATCCTGGTCGGGGAACTAAGATCCCACATGCTATGGGGCAACAAACTCCATGCACCACAACTACTGAGCTCACGCACACCAACTAGAGAGCCTGTGTGCCACAAACTACAGAGCCCACGTGCTCTGGAATCCCCACGCCACAGCTACAGAGTCCACATGTCCTGGAGACTGTGCGACACAACTAGAGAGAGAAAACCTTCACGCCACAACTAGGGAGAAGCCCGCACGCTGCAACTAGAGAGAAAACCAAGCAGACTGCATGCCGTGATGAAAAAGAAAGGTCCCACATGCCTCAACAAAGATCCTGTATGCCACAACTAAGACCTGACACAGCCAGAAAAAATAAGGAAAATAAATATTTTAAAAAAAAAAAAAAGAAAAGAAAATACCAAGAGTCCTACCTAAATTACAGGCTCATTGCAACAGGTGATTCACATTCTCCAAGCCCGTTTTGAATAATATGTGGCGACCAGCTATCCAACGAAGCCATGAAACCTTCAAAAGTGCTTCACCACATGGAGACCAAGCACCCTGCATTAAAAGACAAGCCTCTGGAATTTTTCAAAAGAAAAAAATGTTAACACGAAGAACAGAAGCAATTATTAAAGGCTACCACTTCATCAAATGTGACTGCACTGAGCATGATTCTTAGTGGCTAACTGCATTGCTAAAGCTAAGAAGCCCTTTACTATTGGTGAAGAGTTGATCCTGCCTGCTGCTAAGGACATTAGTAGTGAACTTTTAGGAGAGGCTGCAGTTCAAAAAGTGGTATGCGTTCCTCCTTCAGCTAGCATCATAACTAGAGGAATTGATGAAATAGCAGAGGATATTGAGGCACAATTGTTAAAGAGGATTAATGAGTCACTGTGGTACACAATCCAGGTTGACAAGTCTACCGATGTTGACAAGGCAACAATGCTTGTTTCTGTGCAATATATTTTTCAGGACCATATGCATGAGGATATGTTATGTGAACTTTTGTTGCCAACCAACACCACAGCTGTAGAACTATTCAAGTGCTTGAATGATTACATATCAGGAAAACTGAACTGGTCATTTTGTGTCAGTATATGCATGGATGGAGCAGCTTCCATGACTGGATAGCCTTCTGGTTTCACTACTCGGGTCAAAGAGGTTGCTTCTGAATGTGAGTCTACAGACTGTGTCATCCATAGAGAAATGCTGGCTAGCTGAAAAATGTTAAGTGAACTTAACAGCGTTTTGCAGGATGTGATTAAAATTATCAACCACATTAAAGTACTTGCCCTTAACTCACATCTGTTTGCGCAGCTCTGTGAGGAGATGGACATAGAGCACACACGTCATCTCTTATACACAGAAGTGAGATGGCTTTCTAAGGGTAGATCACTGGCCAGAGTTTTTGAGTTATGAGAGCTGCTCTAGAGATTTCTTTTAGAAAGTGTCACCACTGGCAGCACATTTCAGTGATACAGAATGGGTCACAAAACTTGCTTACTTGTGTGACATATTCAACCTGCTCAATGAACTCAATCTGTCACTTCAGGGGAGAACGACAACTGTGTTCAAGTCGGCAGATAAAGTGGCTGCATTCAAAGCCAATCTGGAATTATGGGGGCGATGAGTGAACATTGGGATTTTTGACATGTTTCAAACATTAGCGGAGATTTTGAAAGAGACTGAGCCAGGGCCTTCTTTCTCCTAGCTGGTGCATGATCACCTATCTCAGCTTTCAAAAGAGTTTGAGCATTACTTCCCAACCACAAAAGACCCCCGAACAGGGAAGGAATGGATCCATGACCCATTTGCGAATAAGCCAGGTGAACTGACTTTGTCCATGCTAGAAAAGGATCAACTGCTTGAGATTGCAAATGACGGTGGCCTTAAAAGTATATTTGAGATAACTTCAAATCTCCATACGTTCTCGATTAACGTCAAGGCAGGATATCCTGAGATTGCCACAAAAGCCCTGAAAAGCCTGCTTCCATTTCCAACATCCTATCTTTGTAAAGCAGCGTTTTCTGCAGTGACAGCAACCAAAAGGAGATTATGAAGTAGAATAGACAAACAACACACTTCTGATGTCAGTCTCCCATCACTCCCAGATGGGAACATCTAGTTGCAGGAAAACAAGCTCAGGGCTCCCACTGATTCTGCATTATGGTGAGTTGTATAATTACTTCATTATATATAACAATGTAATCATAATAGAAATAAAGTGCACAATAAATGTGTTAGAATCATTCTGAAGCCATCCTCCTCCCCAGTCCGTGGAAAAATTGTCTTCCACGAAACCAGTCCCTGGTGCCGAAAAGGTTGGGGACTGCTGCCTTAGAGACTTTAGTAGTAAAATCTGCTTTCCTTTTCTATCTACAGCTATTTGAACCTGATAAAAACCCTTAGCACTTTGTTGTCTAATTCGTAACTGAACTTGGGGTTTTAGTTCCAGTTCCCAATACATATAAGTGGCATAGGAATTTAGTATTTGGACAAAATTAAGCAAACAGGTTGATCTGACCCTTCTCCAGCTATAATGAAATCACCATTTACTTCAGTTGGATAGGCAGACCTGTTAGAGGCAAACTCATGTAGAAATATGTTATATATGTTATAATATATATATGTATGTATATATGTTAGTATAGTGCCCAAAGTTTTAACATAATTGTCAACTGCTAGGTCTTTTAGAGAATTTATAGATTCTCTTGCCTGGGCAGACACATGGAGTGGCCTATCATACAATATTTCAAAGGGGCTTAATTTAAGCCTGCTCTGGGAGCCATGGATCTGTAACAGAACAACTGACAAGGCCTTATCCCAAGTTAAATTAGTATTCATTTTCTCAGTTTTTCGGTTGATTGTGGTCTCCAGGATGAATGTAATTCCAATGCCTTAATCCAAATCAGGGGATAATTTCCTTAAGACGGGTTTTAACCAATCAAAAGGTACGGATGTTAAAAACTTAAAACTGGCACACACAAAACAAATGGTCCACAAACCATTCTCCTTTCCTTCTGAAGGCTTTACGATGCATTGTTATCATTAACCAGTCTTACTATTAAACTTAACTGACCAATTGAGACAAACAGTTCTGAGACCGTTACTCCACAACTGATTAAGACTGGAGTGGCAGGTATTGGGGATAACATTCATTTAGCCTTCTGAGCTTTCTGGGCAAACTTGGTGACTTTGCCAGCTCCAGCTGCCTTCTTGTCCACTGCTTTGAAGACAACCACAGCAACAGTCAGTCGTGTCAAGAACAGAAAAACGGAGGCTTCCCTGGTGGCACAGTGGTTGAGAGTCCACCTGCCGAGGCAGGGGACGCAGGTTCGTGTCCCGGTCCGGGAAGATCCCACATGCCACGGAACGGCTGGGCCCGTGAGCCATGGCCGCTGAGCCTGTGCGTCTGGAGCCTGTGCTCCGCAACAGGAGAGGCCACAACAGTGAGAGGCCCGCGTATCGCAAAAACAAACCAAAAAAACCAAACAAAGAACAGAAAAACGACCCAGAAGAAAATAGTCAGAAGCTCTCAACATACATGGGCTTTCCAGGAACCATACCAACAATGGCAGCATCACCAGATTTCAAGAATTTGGGGTTATCTTTCAGCTTTATCCCAGGATAATGATCAATCTTCTCCTTCAGCTCAGCAAACTTGCAAGCAATGTGAGCTGTGTGACGATCCAGCACAGGGACATATCCAGCACCGATATGACCTGGATGGTTCAAGATAGTCACCTGAGCTGTGAAGCCAGCTGCTTCGAACGGTGGGCCGGATCATTTTTGCTGTCACCAGCCATGTTGCCATGATGAACATCTTTGACAGGCACCTTCTTGACATTGAAGCCCACATTGTCCCCAGGAAGGGCTTTACTCAAAGCTTCATCGTGCATTTCAACAGACTTTACTTCAGTTGTAAAGCTGACTGGTACAAAGGTTACCACCATGCCAGGTTTTGAGAACACCAGACTCCACTAGACCCACAGGGATAGTACCAATATCACCAATTATGTAGACACCCTGGAGGGGCAGATGCAAGGGCTGGTCAGTTGGACGAGTTGGTGGCAAGATGCAATCCAGAACTTCAAGCAGCATAATTCCACTGGCATTGTCATCTTTATGGATGGCTTTCCATCCCTTGAACAATGCATGTTAGCACTTGGCTCCAGCATGTCGTCACCATTCCAGCCAGAAATTGGCACAAATGCTGTTTCAGGGTTGTAACCAATTTTCTTAATGTAGGTGCTGACTTCCTTAACAATTCCCTGATATCTCTTCTGGCTGTAGAGTGGCTCAGTGGAATCCATTTTCTTGTTAACTCCATCAATTAGTTGTTTCACACCCAGAGTGTTAGACAGAAGGGCACGCTCACAGATTTGCCCATTCTTGGAGATACCTACTTCAAATTCATCAACACCAGTAGCAACAATCAGGACAGTACAGTCAGCCTGAGATGTGCCTATGATCATGTTTTTGATCAAGTCTCTGTGTCCTGGGGCACCAATGATGGTCACATAGTACTTGCTGGTCTCCAATTTCCACAGGGATGTGTCAATGGTGAAACCATACTCATGTTCAGCTTTCAGTTTGTCCAACACCCAGGCATACTCTTCAGAGACTTTCTGCCCAGGTGGGATATGCTTCCACACATTCTGAAAAAAGTGTCCACAATCATTAACAGGTATCTGAAATTTCCTACAGCTCAAGACATTTGCATCCAATCCTCAGTGGTGCAAGTTTCTCTGTATTGGGTCCCCATCTGGGGAGGTTCAACAGCAGTCTTTGCGTTATTTTTAGCAGAAATCATGCAATTCTGAGTGACTTGCTGGATAGTCTTTTGTAGGTTAGGCCCCATGATATGTTTGAGTCCACTGTAAGGTGGCATCTCTCCCATAATGGGTACTATTATGAATGTGCTGCAGTACAGTATCCCAGATCACCTCAGGGATCAAACCCACTGTGCACTACATTCCCACCCCGGCAAGGTTTGATCTAAGTGAAATCAGCTCTTGGCCTTCTTTGTCCTTTCTGAATACACTCGCTGGTATTTAGACAAATCAATCTGTGGGAGAAGTGATCCTCTTGCCTCAGAGCATACGGTTTTAGATTAGGTGTCCCAGCATTCTTTTTTAATGGGATTCCTATCGGCCATGTGTTTTTGGCCTTCCCTGGGGTGCAGTTAGCACATACTCTGGTCTTACCTTTTCTTAAACCTCTGGGGGAAAGAGCTCTGTCTCTTTTCCTGGGGTTTTCATGAGCATCACCTGTAGGCTTAAAGTGTGTTCTGGTGAGACACTCTTCCAAAAATTTGGAGGTGTCTTCATTTGCTTTTTTTGCTAAATTTCTTGAATTTTGTTCAAACTCTATTGCTTTGGTTCTCTTTTCAAAGCCCTGCCAAGATGCACCAAAAAGCAGTGCCCTAATAAGTGTGTTCCTCCCTCATTGGGGTCCCAATTTGGTTCAGCTGTGGGTTCTGACAAATGGGCTTCAAGTGTAGAGGATCCTCCCTATAAAGGAGGGTTGCAATCTTTCCAATTAAACAAGTCTGAGAAACCCAACTGGCTGGTCATTTGCATTTAAGCCCCCTATGAGATAATGGCATAAGGGAAATTTCCCTGCCCTGGGAGTGACTCCTGGCCCAAATTGAGTGCCTGTCAGGTCTTAGATGGTGATATCAGACCAAGACCCTGTGCCCAAGGAACTAACACAGGTTTTCTAAGTGGTCCCTATAAGGAAGGGCAGTCCTGAGCCTCAGTGTCGGGACTGGGGATGGATAAGAATGAAAGGTGGAGGAAGGGGTGGATATATCGGAGTGACTGGAACAGCTAGTTCAGGTGGAGGAGTTAAAGTTTGAAGCAACATATCTTCACTCTCATCCCCTTATTTTCCCTGATGTAATAGCACAAATGCTTATACATAAAGAATTCCATCATTCTTCCCCTCTTCTTCACAGACTAGACACCATAAAACCATAGATAGCAATTGATCACGTCCAACCATTAAAAGGATGCCTTTTTCCCTTGACATCTATCAGCTGGGCTGAATTCTGGACTGAGGTTTTTGGTGATTTCAGGAATCGAGTAGAACATTTCTCTTCTCCGTGTAAATATCCCACAGATAGGTTTTTTTTTTTTTTCTATTCTTTTCCTTCATTTGACATCAGTAAAAGTTTTAAATATCACAAAATTTATTTGGCTGTAAATGGAGAAACAGTACCCAACAAAATGAAACAAAAAACCCAAGGGACCACCAAAATCCTAAATAAACCCCCAAGTTTGGCCTCAGGGTTTTACATATGCCAACAACACAGTAGACCGCAAACAACATAATTGACACAGAAAGGGTAGCAGTACATGGTGCACAGGGTCCAAAATAACCCTGCATAAACCCCTTGTGGAGATCCTGATAGGTACTGGACCACACATTTTTACAATAAAATAGCATCTTCTCACTCATGGGTTCACGGCTATCATCAGATCGCTTACCCAAAATGCAACTCAGAGGACTTTCTTTAGGGATAGTTGAAATATTCCCCATTTTTAAAGACAAATTCAAGACAAAACACAAATGGAACACACAAATGCTAGCATCCAAAGAAACAAACTAACCAGTTCACAAATCGGCTAAAGTCTAACAACTCTTTCCTCTCTCCAACAGGGTAACCCACTCAAATACAAAACAAACTGACTTACTCCAGAGAAAAAGCCCCAAATGGAGAGGAAATAAAGTTCTGGCTGTACACACCAGAGTGACTTACCCTACTATATGGAGACCATTGTCTTCCAAATGTCGATTCCTTGATCCAACTGCCAAGCACTGGGGCAGCAGGTGTTGCTTCAGGGTATTTCGAAGGGGAGGTCCTCAGAATAAGTGGTCCCAGTGGCTGCTAGGGCCTAGCGCCAGATTCCCAAGTGGAGCTGGCTGGCCATGAGCAGTAAGGTTCCTGGATGGCTCCTCAAAATTTGTTACCCGGGCTTCCCTGGTGGCGCAGTGGTTGAGAGTCCGCCTGCCGATACAGGGGACACGGGTTCGTGCCCCGGTCCGGGAAGATCCCACATGCCGCGGAGCCGCTGGGCCCGTGAGCCATGGCCGCTGAGCCTGCGCGTCCGGAGCCTGTGCTCCACAACGGGAGAGGCCACAACAGTGAGAGGCCCGCGCACCGCAAAAAAAAAAAAAAAAAATTGTTACCAAATCCAAGCTTGTACTGCTCGCTGCAATACAGGCCAATAAATCAAGAAAAGAGTTATTGAGGCAAAGAAAATTGACTTCATTCAGAAAGCCAGCAGACCAAGAAGATGGTGGACTAGTATCCGAAAGAACCATCTTGCCTGAGTTAGAATTCAGGCTTCTTTTATACTAAAAGGGGAGGGAGTAAAGCCAAACATTTCCGGGTTCCGGTCAGCCTCCAGAAGGGATGTGTTAATTTCAGCCCTCCTGCAGTCATGCACAGGTGGACCTGGTCAGGATGTTTCCTGTGAGCTAAACAAAGGTATTTTAACTTAATGCTCATTCCCTGGGTGGCAGGGTTCCCAGAGATGGGCCATTATGTATAATTTAAGCTCATAAGCAACATCCCCTTAGTGATTAGCTTGTAATAGTACAAAGAGTCTTCCCTATTAAAAGTCATAGACATGTGTAAGGGCCTTGAGGCACCAAGGGCCTGAGCAATTTGATGAAGAGCAGGAACACAAGTGTGGGGAGCAGAGCAAGATAGGGAAATGGGGAAGGAGTGGTAGGTAGAAGTAGATCAAGAGCCTTTCTTTCTTTTTTTTCTTCTAATCCTCACAATTACTCACTTTACATGTAGTGGAAAAACCTGAGATTCTGAAAGGTTTAGTGTATTTCCTAGGGTCATACAGCAAATAAGGGCAGAACTGCAATCTGATTGGTCAGTCTATCATTGCCAGTTAGAAGGAACACGAAAAGGCAAGTAGAGTCCACTTGGCAAACTTCACATTCCTGCCTACAGCTTGCCTAAAGGTCCCTGTCCTATCAGTCTCAGGGTCATCAACATGCATTGTGATTTAACTATAACCTGGGCTCTTGAACTCATTTTTTAGACTCTAGGCCAATTTTCAGGAGCAGGGCTTAACAGTTTATAGTAGAACTTCTCACTCATAATCCTTTAGGGCTTCTGCAAGATTCAGTTTGGCTATTATAAAGGCTCCTCAGGTTGGCTTGAGGCACAGTTGTAAAATAAAGAATACCTCCCCTTTTTTGGAAAAGTTCTTCCCACCCCTAGCAAGCCTGATCCTTTCCCTCTGGGTACTCAACTTCCAAACCCAGCATGTCAGTCCTCTTGTCAATTATAGTAGAGGTTTACTCACACCTATATGTCAACTAAAGTGTTAGCTAAATTGTATAAGAAAATTTAAGAAATACCAACCCAGCAGGCATTTACCTTCTAAAAGGGAACTCACTGAGACAGAAACCCAAATTGTGTTTGACTACCTTATCTCTAAAATAAGGTCTTGGGGAATTATTGACTGTAATTTGACCAACCTCTTCACCAAGGAGATTTAGACAGAATTTTATTATTATTATTTTTAGCAACCACTCTTCCAGCCATATTTCCTACCACTCACCCCCCTGTTCTGGTGCAAAACCTGGGCATGAGACCTAACTTTGACATTTTATCACCATGTGACCTTGGGTCAGTCACTGGTTATGTTAGTCCCGGACCCCCAGAAGCAGATGTCCACACAGTGTTAAATGAGCAAGGATTGTGTCAGGGAAACATCTGTGAGAGAAAACAGGGGGAATGGGGAAGGCTGGAAGAGCTGTCAGACCACAGTGCAAACCTGACCCTTAGTGACAGATAGAAGGAGGGAAAGAAGTGCCTGGCAGTCTAAGGAGAGCTCAGCAAGGCCGTCATACATCCTCAAGTCAAAGTCAGCTGTCAGAGGAGTCCTGTGTCTCTCAGGAATGGATCTGCCAGTATCCCTGATGAACTGGCCACTGGCCACTGAGAAGCAGGGCTCTGGTGGAAGCAAATACAAAAGCAGTTTTTTTACAACAAAGCTGGAGTTAGTTGGAGTTCTATAAGGTGCATTCTTATGGCTTCCACACTGAACTTCTCTGAGTCAGCTTCCTGGTCTTTCGAATGGAGTAGTACCAAAATCACGTGTCAGTGAAATGCCAAGGTATCTGCATTGTCTGTTAAAGATAATTCTACTATTTAATTTTTAATTTAATTTTTAACATCACTATTTAATTTTTCCTTACATAATTTTGCAAGGAAAGAAACAAACTTTTTCTAACTCCAAGAGAATATGATGGCCTTTTATAAGGTTAAATATAAGAAAATCAATTATTATGATAGGATTCATAAGTAAATGCAATCTTCTCAAACAATGAATATAATTTCTTAATTAAAACAAGTATCATAGACTCGAAGTTAAGGATTATTGTAGTTAGAGTAGATGATTCCCACAGGTATCTTCTTATAAACAAATGACACAATTTTATAATGACAAGGTACAGGATAAGTATAGATATGATAAGAAAGTTTCTTCACCCTTTCAGGCCCTGTGTTTATATATTCCAACTACCAGAATGGTGAATAGTCTCATCTTCTTTCTTATATTTAGTATAAAAAGGAAGTTAACGTTACTTAGTGCTCTATATTCTGAAAGCACTGTGTTAATAGCTCAACTGTTCTAACTCCCTTAAAGTTCCTTCTGTTGGAGCCTGTGCCCTCTGGGTACATATTAATTTTAATCAAGACAGAAACAGATATCTTGGGCCTATCATAATTTATCTTCATAGTCTGTTTTCATAATTAAACGAAATCATACATGTAAAGCATTTAGAATAGCACCTGATGCATAGTAGGTACTTGGTTCCTTGTAGTTATTATGATGAGTTGTATTACCCTTTTTATGCAGCATCCATTGGCTTTTGCTGGTTCCTTTCTGGGATGTCATTTGGCTCCTTTTCTGCAAGTCCAAATCCTGCTTAAGTCCAGCACAAATGCTGCTGCCTATAGGAAGCCCTTCCCCATCTTTATCCCAAAGCACGTTAGTAGACTTATATTGCATGTTTTTCCCCTCCTTTATATTACAGTTTTATGTCTTATACCTTTTGTTGAACAGTAACCAGTAAGTGCTTTGAAGGAAGGATTTTTGTCTTATTTATTTTTATTTTCTCAGCGATGCCAGAGTAATTATTTCATAGAAGTTCAAGGAATGTTGATTCATTACAATCAAGAGGTAAAGGAGTGTTGATGGAGGGCAATAGCAAACAGGATCAGCATGAGCAAAGCAAGGAGGAACAAGGGAGAAGCTCAATGATTGCTTGGGAAAGGGAAATGGCATTTGGAAGAAGAGAAGCTTTTGTGACTTTAGGCATCGTCCTCTTTCCTTCCTTTCCTCCAAAATTGATTAAAGTCCAACTATGTTCCAGGTGCTGAGGACAAAAAAAGGAAGAATAGGGCTTCCCTGGTGGCTCAATGGTTAAGAATTTGCCTGCCAATGCAGGGGACATGGGTTCGAGCCCTGGTCCGGGAAGATCCCACATGCCGCGGAGCAACTAAGCCCGTGCACCACAACTACTGAAGCCCGTGCACCTAGATCCCGCGAGCCACAACCACTGAGCCCGCGTGCCACAACTACTGAGCCTGCGTGCTGCAACTACTGAAGCCCGTGCACCTAGAGCCCGTACTCCGCAACAAGAGAAGCCACTGCAATGAGAAGCCCACACACCGCAGTGAAGAGTAGCCCCACTTGCTGCAACTAGATAAAGCCCGTGCGCAGCAGTGAAGACCCAACTCAGCCAAAAATAAATAAATTCATTTTTAAAAAAGGAAGAATATTAGCTACTGCTTATTGAGTTACATCTTGTATACCAAGCAACTTACATAGATCTTCATGTTAGCATCCCAAGAAGAGCATTATTAAGTCACAACTGAGAAAGCTAAAGATGTGAAAAGTTCAAACATTTATCTAGAGTGATACTGTCAGTAAGTGACAGAGCTGGGACTGAAGCCCAGGTTTGCCTCACTTGCGCATGTTGTGCTGCTTTTCATGTTGATAGATGCTTAAGTACCAACTTGCTCCTCCCTGCCAGCAAATTATGCAGCTACTTATAAAAGAAAACTGAAAGCCAAGAATGGAAAAGAAATCACCAAGTTCATTTCAAAACATTCCATGTATTTCTGTTAAGTCATTTGCTGCTAAAGGATCCTCGCATTTGCCAAGCTCAGACAGATTTGTACCTGGCTCCCTTTCTCTGGATTCTTCAATCAAAACAAATGATTTTGAAAATCTTCGACCAATACAATGTTCAAAGACGATTCTGAAACCCATTGACTCTGGGAATCTAGACTGGTTTTGCTTCTCTCTAATAGCCTGTGATTTGACAAAGCAGATGTTGGAGAGCCAAGAGAAGATGAAAATCTTTGGGATTTGGGTGTGTTCAGAAAAACACATTTGCAGCAGACTGAGATTGTCTCAGTTTATGTCATTGGGTTGTGTCTGACTATGGACCAACGCCTTTCACTGGCTCACTGGTGTGTTGGGTTTCCAATCCCTGAATGTCTCAGGTCAGTGAAATCCTGGTGGAAAAAAAGAGAAAGCTCCCTGGAGCTTCACTGTACAAAGAACAAAACAGGAACATGAAGGAGAGCCAGAAATCCATGTCTTGTCCAGAGAAGACCAAAATATGCCTCAACATTCAGAATGTATTACCTCAGTCTAATCATCTCATGAAGCAAATATTGAGCTACGTGGGGGAAGGAAGGGATGGGCTACAAAGAGAATGGAAAGCAAGGTTCTGTATTCTTCTATAAAGGGACATGGTTATCCTTGTAAAGTAAATGCTACATGGCTGTTCTCATGCAGCTGAAGGATATTTATACGTGACCAACAGGGCTTTCTCCTCGGGAGGAACAAAGAACAATTAAAAATGTGAGGATACAATGAGAAGTCTGAGACTGGACAGGCGATCCATATCCAATCATGCTGGCACCCTGATCTCAGACTTCCAGACTCCAGAACTGTGAGAAATCAATTTCTATTGTCTATCAACTATCTAGTCTGTGGCATTTTGTTATAGCAGCCCAAATGGAATAAGACACCAGCCTTTTAGTTACTTTGTCTGCATCTTCCTTGATGCTTTTTTTTTTTAATTTAAAAATAGTTTAGGTAAAAATAAGAGAAATATGCTTTAGAATTCCTTCCAGTCACATCCCTCTGCCTTCTAATATCCATAGCTTTGGCAGCATCCAGGAGGAGCTTCAGGGCATCTTTAAAATAATGTGCTCTTCCTCAGCCTCATCCCCCAGCCCATCCCCTCCATTGCCCTGTTATAACTCAAGATAGTCTTGTACCCTAGTATAGTTGGATTTCCTCACACTCAGCTCAGGAGGATTTGAAAGATGTTACTGCCATGCTAGTAAACCAGCTACTTTACAGGATTCTGTCCTAAGACTGGCAGACAAAACTGATGAAAAATCGCAGAAAATTGGAGGTGACATATCACACAGGATAAAAAAGTTAGTCCATTATAGACTTGACATCCATGAGTCTAATGTTTTTGAAAAGTTGCTGTGGTAGGTGGAAAAATGACCCCCAAAATGCCCATGTCCTAATCCCCTGGAACTTGTGAATATTTAACCTTACCTATGAATATACCTTATATAAGGAAATTTACAGATGTGATTAAGTAAAGAATCATGAGGTAGGGAGATTATCCTGGATTATCCAGGTCAGCTCACTGTAAACACAAAATCTTTAAAAGAGGGAGGCAGAAACAGTTGGAGATTGAAACATACAATGCTGATGACTTTGAAGATGGAAGAAGAGGCCAAGAGCCAAGGAAAGTAGGAAGCTTCTAGAAGCTGGAAAAGGCAAGGGAACAATTTTTCCCTTACAGTCTCCAGAATGAATGCAGGCCTGAATTTTAGCCTGAAACCCATTTCAGATTTCTGACCTCCAAAACTGTCAGGTAATAAATTTGTGTTATTTTAAGCCACTCAATTTACAGTAATTTGTTATAGAACCAATAGGAAACTAATACAGATACTAGATTTCATATTTTCAGCATAAAATGAATGCCTCTATAAGGGTGTCAAATTTAGCACATAAAAATACAGAGTACACCATTAATTTTTTTTTTAATTAATTTATTTATTTATGGCTGCTTTGTGTCTTCGTTGCTGCGCACGGGCTTTCTTTTTAGTTGCAGTGAGTGGGGGCTACTCTTTGTTGCAGTGTGCAGGCCTCTCATTGCGGTGGCTTCTCTTGTTGCAGATCATGGGCTCTAGGTGCGTGAGCTTCAGTAGTTGGGGCTCGCGGGCTCTAGAGCACAAGCTCAGTAGTTGTGGCACACAGGCTTAGTTGCTCCACGGCATGTGGGATCTTCCTGGACCAGGGCTCGAACCCGTGTCCCCTGCATTGGCAGGCAGATTCTTAACCACTGTGCCACTGGGGAAGTCCCTACACTGTTGAATTTAAATTTCAGATAAACAACATGTAATATTTTAGTATAAATATGTCCCATTCAATATTTGGGACATAGTAAAAACATTCTTTTTTTTAATCTGAAACTTGTCTAGTTGAGCATCCTGTATTTTACCTTTGTAACCCTAGGTCTATAAGTTAACTATCCTCTAGGGTAAGAATACTTTACTGTTTTCATCTCCGCCTACTTCCATGTTTTGAGGTCTCAGTTCACCTAGATTTGATTAAGTTAAAATTTACCTCATCTAGTTTCATTAAAATATTACAGGTAAGGGCTATATTTTTTTCCATATTTTAATAAAGAAATTCCAATTATATTCACATAGAAAATTCTTGGTGCCTAACACCTGGAATCTAGACATCATCAGAAAAACACAGGTTTTTTTTAGCGTGAGGTGCCTATGGAAGAGGGTAACTAGAATTGAAATATGCTAAGTGTGAACTGTGGTTTCATGACAGACAAGAATAATGCACTCTCTTATGTTTTTAGTACATGTGATGTCCCTCCTTAGATGTCTCATAGACACCTCAAACAAGTCCACAATTAAGCTCATTGTCTCTGCTTCCCATCTCTCCCAGATCTACCTCCTTTTTTCCCTATTTTGAGGGAATGGCATCACCATCCACCCATTTACCCAAGTTATTCTGGAGCCTTACCGGTCTTACTATCTCACCATCACATTTTGTAACACTATATTCTTAATATTTCTGAAATACATACCTTCCATTCCATCCCCGCCACCTTTGCCCTGGGTTAGGCTTGTGTTTAACATTTCCTACCTGGGCTTTTTGCCTCCAGTCTCCCTCTAGGGTGAGACATCTAGACTGATCCATTATCTACATCCATACTCTTTCCTGAGTGACCTTTCTGAAACAGATCTGATCATTTCACTCGCCTGATGTAAAGCTTGAAATGGCTTCCCAGTGCCTTCATTATACATTCCAAACCATAACTATGGGACAAAAGATGTTTCTTGTCCCGACTCTTGTCCTGTTTCTCTCTGTTTATCTTTCTCCACCATTGCATTCGTATCCCAGGTTTTGGTTAAGTAGAAGTACTTCACTGAACCCCACTGTCTTCATCTCATCTCCTTTCCTTTGCATATTCTATTACCACTGCAGAGAATGTCCTTGCTTCACTTATTTATTTAGCTAACTGCCATTCATACTCAAAATTTAATTCAGGTTTTTTTCTCTTTCACGGTAGGCTTCCCTGATTCCCCTCTGAAATTTGAGTTTAAATCTTCTTCACTCAAAAATCTAAGATCAGGAGTACCTTTAACATGGTGGAGGAGTAAGACGTGGATATCACCTTCCTCCCCACAAATACATCAGAAATACATCTACACGTGGAACAACTCCTACAGAACACCGACTGAACGCTGGCAGAAGACCTCAGACCTCCCAAAAGGCAAGAAACTCCCCACATACCTGGGTAGGGCAAACGACAAAAGAAAAAACAGAGACAGAAGGATAGGGACGGGACCGGCACCAGTGGGAGGGAGCTGTGAAGCAGGAAAGGTTTCCACACACTAGGAAGCCCCTTCGCGGGTGGAGACTGCGGGTGGTGGAGGGGGGGAAGCTTCGGAGTTGCGGAGGAGAGCACAGCAACAGGGGCGCGGAGGGCAAAGCGGGGAGATTCCCGCACAGAGGATCGGTGCCGACCAGCCCTCACCAGCCTGAGAGGCTTGCCTGCTCACCTGCTGGGGCAGGCAGGGCTGGGAGCTGAGGCTCGGGCTTCGGTTGGATCGCATGGACAGGACTGGGGCTGGCGGTGTGAGCACAGCCTGCAGTGGGTTAATGCACCACGGCTAGCTGGGAGGGAGTCCGGGAAAAGTCTGCACCTGCCTAAGAGGCAAGAGACCACTGTTTTGGGGTGCACGAGGAGAGGGGATTCAGAGCACCACCTAAATGCGCTCCAGAGACGGGCATGAGCCGAGGCTATCAGCACGGACCCCAGAGATGGACATGGGATGCTAAGGCTGC
>RJWK010016507.1:16044-28041 GCA_004363435.1 Platanista minor | reverse complement strand
TAAGGGGATGGAAAAAGATATTCCATGCAAATGGAAATCAAAAGAAAGCTGGAGTAGCGATACTCATATCAGATAAAATTGACTTTAAAGAATGTTACAGGAGACAAGGAAAGACACTATATAATGATCAGGGGATCAATCCAAGAAGAAGATAAAGCAATTATAAATCTATATGCACCCAACATAGGAGCACCTCAATACATAAGGCAACTGCTAAGAGCTATAAAAGAGGAAATCGACAGTAACAGAATAACAGTGGGGGACTTTAACACCTCACTTACACCAATGGACAGATCATCCAAAATGAAAATAAATAAGGAAACAGAAGCTTTAAATGACACAACAGACCACATAGATTTGATATTTATAGGACATTCCATCCAAAAACAGCAGATTACACTTTCTTCTCAAGTGCACATGGAACATTCTCCAGGACAGATCACATCTTAGGTCACAAATCAAGCCTCAGTACATTTAAGAAAATTGAAATCATATCATGCATCTTTTCTGACCACTACGCTATGAGATTAGATATAAATTACAGGGAAAAAAACATAAAAAACACAAACACATGGAAGCTAAACAATACATTACTAAATAACCAAGAGATCACTGAGGAAATCAAAAAATACTTAGACACAAATGACAATGAAAACACAACAATCCAAAACCTATGGGATGCAGCAAAAGCGGTTCTAAGAGGGAAGTTTATGGCTATACAAGCCTACCTCAAGAAACAAGAAAAATCTCAAATAAACAATCTAACTTTATACCTAAAGGAACTAGAGAAAGAAGAACAAATAAAACCGAAAGTTAGCAGAAGGAAAGAAATCATAAAGATCAGATCAGAAATAAATGAAATAGAAACAAAGAAAACAAAAGCAAAGATCAATAAAACTAAAAGCTGGGTCTTTGAGAAGATAAACAAAATTGATAAACCATTAGCCAGACTCATCAAGAAAAAGAGAGAGAGGACTCAAATCAATAAAATTAGAAGTGAAAAAGGAGAAGTTACAACAGACACCACAGAAATACAAAGCATCCTAAGACACTACTACAAGCAACTCTATGCCAATAAAATGGACAACCTGGAAGAAATGGAGAAATTCTTAGAAAGGTATAACCTTCCAAGAAATTCTTAGAAAGGTATAACCTTCCAAATCTTACTTCCAGGAAGAAATAGAAAATATGAACAGACCAACCACAAGCAATGAAATTGAAACTGTGATTAAAACTCTTCCAACAAACAAAAGTCCAGGACGATGGGGCTTCACAGGTGAATTCTATCAAACATTTAGAGAAGAGCTAACACGCATACTTCTCAAACTCTTCCAAAAAATTGCGGAGCAAGGAACACTGCCAAACTCATTCTATGAGGCCACCATCACCCTGATACCAAAACCAGACAAAGATACTACAAAAAAAGAAAATTACAGACCAATATCACTGATAAATATAGATGCAAAAATCCTCAACAAAATACTAGCAAACAGAATCCAACAACACATTAAAAGGATCATATACCATGACCAAGTGGGATTTATCCCAGGGATGCAAGGATGCTTCAATATATGCAAATTAATCAATGTGATACGTCTTATTAACAAATTGAAGAATAAAAACCATATGATCGGGGCTTCCCTGGTGGCGCTGTGGTTGAGAGCCCGCCTGCCGATGCAGGGGACACGGGTTCGCGCCCCGGTACGGGAGGATCCCACATGCCGTGGAGCGGCTGGGCCCGTGAGCCATGGCAGCTGAGCCTGAGCGTCCGGAGCCTGTGCTCCACAATGGGAGAGGCCACAACAGTGAGAGGCCCGCGTACCATTAAAAACAAAACAAAACAAAACAAAAAAACCATATGATCATCTCAATAGATGCAGAAAAAGCTTTTGACATAATTCAACATCCATTTATGATAAAATCTCTCCAGAAAGTGGGCATAGAGGGAACCTACCTCAATATAATAAAAGACTATATACGACAAACCCACAGCAAACATCATTCTCAATGGTGAAAAACTGAAAACAGTTCCTCTAAGATCAAGAACAAGACAAGGATACCCACTCTCACCACTATTATTCAACATAGTTTTGGAAGTCCTAACCACGGCAATCAGAGAAGAAAAAGAAAAGGAATACAAATTGGAAAAGAAGAAGTAAAAGTGTCACTGTTTGAAGATGACATGATACTATACATAGAGAATCCTAAAGATGCCACCAGAAAACTACTAGAGCTAATCAATGAATTTGGTAAAGTTGCAGGATACAAAATTAATGCACAGAAATCTCTTGCATTCCTATACACTAATGATGAAAAATCTGAAAGAGAAATTAAGGAAACACTCCCATTTACCATTACAACCAAAAGAATAAAATACCTAGGAATGAACCTACCTAGGGAGACAAAAGACCTGTATGCAGAAAACTATAAGACACTGATGAAAGAAATTAAAGACGATACCAACAGATGGAGAGATATACCATGTTCTTGGATTGGAAGAATCAATATTGTGAAAATGACTATACTACCCAAAGCAATCTAAAGATTCAGTGCAATCCCTATCAAATTACCAAGGGCATTTTTTACAGAACTAGAACAAAAAATCTTAAAATGTGTATGGAGACACAAAAGACCCTGAATAGCCAAAGCAGTCTTGAGGGAAAAAAACGGAGCTGGAGGAATCAGACTCCCTGACTTCAGACTATACTATAAAGCTACAGTAATCAAGACACTATGGTACTGGCACAAAAACAGACATATAGATCAATGGAACAAGATAGAAATCTCCAAGATAAACCCACACACCTATGGTCAACTAATCTATGACTAAGGAGGCAAGGATATACAATGGAGAAAAGACAGTCTCTTCAATAAGTGGTGCTGGGAAAACTGGACAGCTACATGTAAAAAAATGAAATTATAACACTCCCTAACACCATACTCAAAAATACACTCTAAATGGATTAGAGACCTAAATGTAAGACCAGGCACTGTAAAACTCTTAGAGGAAAACATAGGAAGAACTCTCTTTGACATAAATCACAGCAAGCTATTTTCTGATCCACCTCCTAGAGTAATGGAAATAAAAACAAAAATAAACAAATGGGACCTAATGAAACTTAAAAGCTTTTGCAGAGCAAAGGAAACTACAAACAAGATGAAAAGACAATCCTCAAATGGGAGAAAATATTTGAAATGAGTCATCAGACAAAGGATTAATCTCCAAAATATATAAACAGCTCATGCAGCTCAATATTTAAAAAAAAGCAACCCAATCCAAAAATGGGCAGAAGACCTAAATAGACATTTCTCCAAAGAAGACATACAGATGGCCAAGAAGCACATGAAAAGCTGCTCAACATCCCTAATTATTAGAGAAATGCACATCAAAACTACAATGAGGTATCACCTCACATCAGTTAGAATGGTCATCATCAGAAAATCTACAAACAAGAAATGCTGGAGAGGGTGTGGAGAAACAAGAAATGCTGGAGAGGGTGTGGAGAAAAGGGAACCCTCTAGCACTGTTGCTGTAAATTGATACAGCCACTATGGAGAACAGTACGGAGGGTCCTTAAAAAACTAAAAATAGAATTAACATATGACCCAGCAATCCTACTACTGGGCATATACCCAGAGAAAACCATAATTCAAAAAGACACATGCACCCCAATATTCATTGCAGCACTATTTACAATAGCCAGGTCTTGGAAGCAACCTAAATGCCTATCAACAGACGAATGGATAAAGAAGATGTGGTCCATATATACAATGGAATATTACTCAGCCATAACAAGGAACGAGATTAGGTCATTTGTAGAGACATGGATGAATCCAGAGACTGTCATACAGAGTGAGGTAAGTCAGAAAGAGAAAAACAAATATCGTATATTAACGCATATATGTGGAACCTAGACAAATGGTACAGATGAACTGGTTTTCCGGGTAGAAATAGAGACACAGATGTAGAGAACAAATGTATGGACACCAAGGGGGGAAAGCGGGGGTGGGGTGGTGGTGGGATGAATTGGGAGATTGGGATTGACATGTGTACACTGATGTGTATAAAATGGATGACTAATAAGATCCTGTTGTAAAAAAGAAAAAAAAAATCATCTATCATTCAAAAACCGCCACTAGAGATAGCATATTATTAGGTTTTTCCACAACTTAATTGAGGGCTTACTAGGTGCTTAAGGCATTCAAAGTATGATACCCCAAAATATACCAGTTTGGCTAAGGACTGTTTTGAGCTGCAGGCAAATGAGAGGATGCAGATACATAAAAAACTGTTGTCCTTTCTTTCTGCTAGGAGGATTCTTAACCACCAGAGACACCCCAGACTCTTATCAGCACCAGAGGAGTCTACATAACAAGACTTAAAGAGCCTTTATCTGCCATTTGTCCCCTCCCCCAGTTCCATATATCCACCTACCCACAGTCTGCTGCCTCTAAAGACCTAAACCCCTTTGCCTTTGTCTTGTCACCTTTCCTTGTCAAGAAACCCCAAGTTCTGCCCATACCTTTGTGTTACCCATCACAGTGAGTCCTCCCATGTGTGTGTCGGATGGTAGAGGGTATAGGGATTTCTTCTCCCCACACTGACAATGATAAGTTTTGGTCCCCACCTCTTAGGAACTTGCAGAGTCTAAACAGAGACTGATACATAAGGAGGTAAATGTGACAAAGAATGATTCAGTTATATTAATGATATGAATAGAGTCTGCAAAGACAGTGAACAACTGACTGGTACGAATATCTGTGTGTGTGTGTGTCTGTGTGTGTTGGTACCTCCTGGAAGAGGTAACATTTAAACCTGTTCCTCAGTGATACATAGGACCAACCAACCCCCCAGGAAGTTCTGGTTCAGTTCTTTCCAGATTAACAAAATGAAGACAAAAGACAGATGAGATGTGTGGGACCATTTTGTCTAAGTTGGAAGCAATTTCTCCAATGACAAACACTATGTGTTAAAACCAGGGTCCTCCATTCGCCAGTATTAGCAGCGGCATCTCTTTGCCTTCAGTATTTTGCTGTTGCTAACAAAGGAGCGGTTTACCTCATTGTGCCTTGGACTGGCTTTTGGTCTTTTTTTCCCCTCATTAAAAGGCTTTGTTTACAGTATTTTTTTCAGAAATGCATTTCCGTGTTTTTTTCAACTAATGTGCTTCTGCCTACTGACAAACAAGACTAGAATTTTATTACTCAGGAAACTGGATTTTTCAGGTCTTCTGAGTCCTACCTCTGTGCCTCTCCTATATCCCCCTACATTATTTCCCTTTGCATTTTATCACTTCCCAAATTAATGAAACTAAACAGGTGAACTGAAAGTTGATATGCTGAAGGATGTTTCAAACCTCCAAATCACCAAATTTTAACAAGGCAAAATAAATATCTCTTTAACATGTTACTTGATGTTCCAAAGAGAAATAGATGCCTGCTTTCTTATTTAATGACCTGCTGGGGATTATTTGAATAATCGGAATGGTGTCTTTTTGCCCTTCCCTCCTCACTCTCTCAAAAATTCCTTCTCATAGTTCAATACCACATCATTGAACTGACTTCTTTTTCATCTGTGGTTTAGATATGTTCTAGTCTCATAATAGTGAGACTAAGCAAGGTTGAAAGCTCAATAAAATTAACCTCATTTCACATTTATGATGTTCTAGTCCACTGTGCATATTTAAACACCATGTCTTTTTATTAATGGAAATCCTAAACCATGCACTGAAAAAAAAAAAAAAAAAAAAAAAAAAAGATTAGGCTTGCTGTGAATTTGGCTCCTGCTCCATTGCTTCTCATTTTGAATTATATTCCAGCAACTAAGAAACAAACGAATTGCACTTACACAGTATTTTCTAATACTTAAAAATAACCCTTATTTAATATCTGAAATAAATTTTCTGACATTCTATATAGTAATTTGAACATTAAAATTTATTTTCCATAAAATGTGAAACAACACTGGTCTAAAAGTCATAAGAATTCTTGTGTAGAATTTACTCAGCCTGCTTTTGGATATGGGTCAATTTTTCTTTCAGTCCTAGTTTTACTCCCAATGAATAAAAATCACAAAACTGAATTGGTGGTTTTTGTGTACTCAAATCTAGGATAGTAGCTTTCCCATCTCTATGTTTCAAGGTTTTTAGAGAATAAAATAGGTAAAGAGCTCTATGCCTCTCTACAAAATGGCACAATGTGAAATGTAAGGCAATACTGCCTTGACCACTGCTGTTTAAATTTTTTGGAATCATTTGTCTCTTTCCTAATTTAACAGAAATTATGGGTTCTCTTTCCAGAAAAATTCCTGCACACAAAGTTTTGCATTAAATTTTAGGGCATCCAGTGACCTTCCTAGAGGCTTCCCAAAGACCTCCAAGTTATAAAACACTAGTCTAGAAGGAATGTTACTTCACCTTTACTAGGTACTGTTTATGGCATACCATAAAAGATTTAAAGTAGCATTATTTACATTACAATTCAGGTCAGTAATTTAACAGAGCCTGCCTGAATAATGGGGCAATAATATACTCATGGAGCTGCAAATTGGTTAATTTATTTGGTGGCTGTCTCAATCTGGAGCCAGAATTAGACCCAGAAAATAGTTCCTGAAATATGGTTTAGTAGGTGCTGTTATTCACTTGACAAATATTTATGGAGTTCCTATTATGTACTAGGAATTGTGCTAGGCAATGAAGGTAAAAAGCTTGTAAAATAAACACACGTTAAGGGTATGAAAACTTACATTGGGGGTATGAAAACAAGTAAAGAGCAATAATGATACTAGATGATAGGTATTATGACAGGG
Source organism: Platanista minor (assembly GCA_004363435.1). Lineage (NCBI taxonomy): Eukaryota > Metazoa > Chordata > Mammalia > Artiodactyla > Platanistidae > Platanista > Platanista minor. Next base: position 21,233 of record RJWK010016507.1, on the reverse strand, counting down.
TAAGTAAAGGCGGCAAATAGAGTAAATAAGAAGGGATAGAGTAAATAAGAAGGTCATCTGGAAGGGCAAATGAAGACTTTCTAAATAAAATAATGAACAGGTCAGTCCTGAAGGATGAATAGGAGCTAGCCCATATCTCTTACACATGTGCTTAAAATGTTAGCATTCTATGTGTCTTGTTACAAAAACTGCTGCCCTTCATTGCCTGCTCCCTGGAGTCAACCCCTTCCAATAATACATGCAGATTCTTTGTGTATTATCTCAAAATAACACACTTAACTTGCATTTTAAAGGTTTTGCATTTAGGCATTATCTTTTGATATCCTACTATGGTCGATGAGGATTTTGCTTTCTTTAATTACCTCATCTTCCAACCCCTTGTTCCTGGCCTTAGCATCAACATATGCACACATACACACATCCCTCCCATGCCATACCTCATCTTCCCATTCTGTCAGTGTTTACATTGTATTTACAATATTTTGACCATGTAAATGCAGTTATGTACTAAGATATGATGACTTGAACTTTCCTACACCTTTTGCATCAATATTTGTCTGTCTGGATAGTTTTCTCTGTACTTAATATTAACTCAGCTCTAAATTCTACCCTAGATATGTAAGTTTCCTCTGAAGATGTTTAACACATTAGTTATTCTATCAATGTTCATCTTCTTGAAGAACTCTAACCCTGGGCCATCTGATCTACTACAATTTGGACTGCTGGCTCTCTACGTCTGTGGTCCAGCTGTCATATTGGGACTGCCCTTCACCACCAACTCTGGATTCCCTTTGCTTCTTTCTTTTTCTTTTCTTTTTTTTTTGCGGTACGCAGGCCTCTCACTGTTGTGGCCTCTCCCATTGAGGAGCACAGGCTCCGGACGCGCAGGCTCAGCAGCCATGGCTCACGGGCCCAGCCGCTCCGTGGCATGTGGGATCTTCCCAGGCTGGGGCACGAACCCGTGTCCCCTACATCAGCAGGTGGACTCTCAACCACTGCGCCACCAGGGAAGCCCTCGTTTGCTTCTTTCTTGATATGAATTTCCTTTTTCCTACTTTTAATCTCTTGATCAGTTTAATGATAAATTAAATCATTCTAGACTAACCATTCTCTCGATTTTCTTTTATGGACTTATTTCCCTAGGATATATTTTCCAATAGCGTCCTTGGAAAAGGTACAGAGGAGGCAATATTTTGAGAATTTGGATATAGAATTTGATCTTAGAACTCTTTTTTCCCTCATAATTTTCAAATCATTGATCTCTTGTCTTCTTGCTTCCAGGGTAGCCATTCAGGGGTTTGAAGCTGTTCTAATTTTTGAACTTTTGTGTTGCATGTGCTTTCTTGCTGAAAGTCCTCTTTTTGTGTCTAAAGTTCTGACCTTTACAAATAATCTGCCTTGGTGTATCTATTTTCATCCACTGTTTTCAGCACACGATGGGTCTTTCTATCTGGAAATACATGTTCAATTCTAGAAGATTTTCCTGTACTATTTTACTATTTCCTTTGTTATGAATTTTTTAAATGACTATTATTTGGATAACCAACTTGCTATATGTATTAGTTTTCTAGGACTGCCATGATAAAATACCAGAGACTGAGTGGCTTAAACAACAGAAATTTATTTTCTCACAGTTTTGGAGGCATGACCAAGGTATCAGCAGGTTTGGTTTCTCCTGAGGCTTCTCCTCTTCTTTTGCAGCAGACTGCCTTTTCACAGTGTAACTCACGTGGTCTTTCTGTGCTCTCAAATTCCTGGTGTTTCTGTGTGTTGAAATTTCCTCTTCTTATAAAGACTGCAGTCAGACTGGATTAGGGCCCACTCTAATGGCCTCATTTTATTTAACTAAATCACCTCTTTAAAAGGCCCTATCTCCAAATACAGTCTCAGTCTAAGGTACTGTTTTTTAATGCTTCAACATCTGAATTCAGGGGTAGGGAACACAATTTAGCCCATAACACTGGACTTGTTTATTTGAAGTTTACTGTCACTTTTTCATTTGTGATTCACAGAAATCAACTTCTTTTTCTCTTTATTTCCATACCTAACCTCCTCATTCTTGACCATCCTTGTCTGTTCCTAGTATATATCCTCCCTTTCAGAACTTTCCTTTGACTCTTTAGCTATATTTGTCAAGACAAAGTGGAATAGAGTCAAAAAGAATAAATTGCTTTGAACTTAATACTTGATACATGATGAAATTCCATTTCATTTTTACTCCATAACTTCTCCAGGCTTTATTTTTACCTTTAATCCACATATACATTCATTTATCATTTAGACATTTTCACTATGGATTTTATTGGATTGTTGGTACATATAATACTGGCATTGTTAAAGCATTACTACCTGAGTTATAGTATGAAGACGCTAATCAGTGACCATTAAAAAGTCAAATGTATTGATTATTTAGGAAAAGATTCTTTAACATCTTCTTTCAAAGGAAAAAGTGGCATACATTTTAATGCCTAAGATGAAAATAATCACATTTAAGTCATTTTTAAGGGCAGAATGTTGTTTTGGGGGCAAAATCCACATCACTCTTAATCCAGCACATTGTGAAAAATCCACTTTATAATCAATATACCATATATAATAATATATTTATCATATATTTTAAATATCAAATAAAGCATGCATTTCAAATATACAGAAAAATCTAAATATGTATTAATATAGCATCCCTGTGTGATTATCAGAGAATTAAAAAGTAGTTTTAATATTTTTATCCCCTTAGGTAATATATTTTACTAAAAATAACTCAAGTAAGAGAAGAATATGTTAATAGTTCACCCAACATATTTTGCTAATTTGTTAGACTAAATTAAAATTTCTTAATTTAAAAGACATCTATAAGAGCATTTAAAATACATTTCTGGGAATTCCCTGGCAGTCCAGTGGTTAGGACTCTGTGCTTCCACTGCAGGAGGCATGGGTTTGATCCCTGGTTGGGGAACTAAGATCCTGCATGCCACATGGTGTGGCCCAAAAATAAATAAATAAAATTAAAAAATAAATCTCATATATTTTAGAATCTGTAGGTTCCAGTTCCAATAGTGAATATTCATCACATTTCCATTACCTGAATGTATGTAATCAAGCCCTTCTAAAACATAGGGTCATTCAATGACCTTACACCTGACAAAAATACAACACTATATTACAATGCCTGAAAAGAAGACAAAACACAGATAGTCACGAATGGAAAAGCTAACACTAATAAAACTAACAGCACAGATACATGAGATAGTCAATACCATGGTCCAAGAGTCTGGGATCCAAGGCAATCTGCAGCCCTTGGCATAAGTGTGGGGGACATAGAGGGGGAATCTGAAAAGGAAAGTCCATTTGAGGGAATGAATTCTCTCTAGTATGAAAATATGAGAAAATGTTTCTTTTCCATTGTCTAGAAGGTGTAGAATTTACAGAGAGGGAAGAGGTGATTAAGTTCACTAGTGATGCAGAATAGGTCACCATATTTAATTAGACATTGCATACTATTTATATACATGCCATAGAGAAGACTATTAAAAACCTGAACCTTGGAACGAAACCACTGAGGTGTTGGTGACAGATTAATGATGGGTTGTCCTTAGGGTTTCTCTGAGATTGTGAGTAAAGTGAGATTATTATTTTAAAGCTTTTTATTAAAGTATTAAATATGTATAATGTCATATTAATTAATAACCTAGGTTATTTCAAAATTGGGGATGGAAATAGCTTTAAATTTATATTAAAACAATTTAGTTGATTAGTTCATATTAGAGTGTGGGAGACATAGAAGGAGAGTCTGAAAAGGAAGGTCCATTTGAGGGAATGAATTCTCTCTAGTATAAAATATAAGGAAATGTTTCTTTTCCATTATCTAGAAGGTGTAGAATTTACAGAGAGGGAAGAGGTGATTAAGTTCACTAGCGATGCAGAATAGGTCACCATATTTAATTAGACATTGCATACTATTTATATACATGCCATAGAGAAGACTATTAAAAACCTGAACCTTGGAACAAAACCACTGAGGTGTTGGTGACAGATTAATGATTAATGATGGGCTGTCCTTAGGGTTTCTCTGAGATTGTGAGTAAAGTGAGATTATTATGTTAAAGTTTCTGTTATTAAAGTATTAAATATATATAATATCATATTAATTAAACCTAGGTTATTTATTTCAAAATTGGGGATGGAAATAGCTCTAAATTTATATTAAAACAATTTAGTTGATTAGTTCATATTAGAGTTAAACCTACTCTCATGCCTGTAAAGGTTTTATGTTATCCTCTCCAGTACTGCCTGGTTCTTATTTTCTCTGGGAATAGAGAATTGGGCCAGTGCATCATTACAAGCTCAGAGGAGAGACATGAAACCAGAATTTGCTAGCAAGTGGGAAAATGATATACAAAATATCATCCTCATTTGGCTCACATTTTACTGCTGCAGAGAACTAAAGAAGTCAGTTAGCTGCTCTGCCTGCCCCCACCCCACTCCACGCCACTTCAACCACTCATTAAAAGGGAAATTGCCCCTCTTCAGTTTTAGTGAGTTAGAGGAGCATTCTTCTGCCTACCATAGTGCCTAACTTCAAACCCAAGTTTATTGAATCCAAATCATCAAGTGTTTTACTGTAAACCCCCACTCCCCCTCAAATGTTCTTAAAACAAAGAGCAATCCTAACTATAAGAATGACGTCTAATCAGAGTTGACCTTTAGAGTTACTTTAATAAGCCTAACACGCTCTTTTGTCATTTCAACTAAAATACGTAATTTTAAATTTTAAAGAGTAGTAAAGCAAACCTGTACCTATTATTTAAATAGATAATATTTTGTCATATTTAGCTCTTTTTTTTAAAGAAGTGAAACATAAAATCTCTCCACCATCACCCCACCTTGCCTCCTCAGAGGTAATCATTATCCTGAAGTTGGTGTGTTTTTATCCTTTACATAGGAATGTAAATATGAGGAACATGTATTACTGTTTTGTGTATTTTAAAATTTTAATTAAGTAGTAGACTGTTACCAAACTTTTTGCAACTTACCTTTTTTCACATAGTTTGGGTATTTATTCATGTTGATAGATGTAAATCTAGTTCATTCATGTTAACTACTGTATAATATTCTATTGTTTTGGTTTATAGAGGTGTTTATATATATATATATATATATTTTTTTTTTTTTTTTTTTTTTTTTTTTTT
>RJWK010016507.1:0-15944 GCA_004363435.1 Platanista minor | reverse complement strand
CACTGTGCCACCAGGGAAGCCCTATAATTTTTTTTTTTTTCAGTGAATCATGTGATGAGATCCTCAGCTTGGGGGAGGAGGAAGGGGTAGTAGGAGGGGAAGGGACAGTGTGAGGGAGAATTGAACTGGGGATAGAACTACACAATCAGCTCTCCTGGTTCTTAGGCCTTCAGACTTGGACTAGAACTACACCAATGGCTCTCCTGGGTCCCTAGCTTGCCAACTGCAGACCTTGGAGTATCTCAGCCTGAAGAACAGTGTGTTTCTCTGGAAAACACAGCCTAAAACACTGCCTAACAATCCACCCCAAAAGAAACATTTTGCTTACAATTCTGTGGTTAAGGAATTCAGGAAGAGCTTAGCTAGGTGGCTGCATTTGCTGCATTTTGAGTCTCAAGTCGCTGGGGCTGGAGAATCAGTTTCCAAGGTGGCTTCTTCACACATCTGATATCTCATTCTCCAGAGTTTCTCCATGTGACTTTGCTTTTCCAGCATGATCTCAGGATAATCACACATCTTACATGGCACCTGGCATTCCAAGAGGAAGCAAAAGCTCCAAAGAGAATGTAAAAGCTGCCAGGCCCATTAAGGGCTGAGTCTGGAAGTGGCAGTGTCACTTTCACTGTATTCTACTGATCAAAGCAGTCACATGCTCTTCCAGATTAAAAAAAGGTAGAGAAAGCTTCCCTGGTGGTGCAGTGGTTAAGAATCCGCCTGCCAATGCAGGCAGGGGACATGGGTCCGAGACCTGGTCTGGGAAGATCCCACATGCCACGGAGCAACTAAGCCTGTGCACCACAACTACTGAGCCTGTGCTCTAGAGCCCGAGAGCCACAACTACTGAGCCCGCATGCCGCAACTACTGAAGCTTGTGTGCCTAGAGCCCATGCTCTGCAACAAGAGAAGCCACTGCAATGAGAAGCCCGCGCACCGCAACGAAGAGTAGCCCCACTTGCCGCAACTAGAGAAAGCCCGCGGGCAGCAACAGACTCAACACAGCCAAAAATAAATAAAATGGATTTATTAAAAAAAACAAGGTAGAGAAATAAACTCCACCCCTTGATAAGGGAGTGGCAAGATCATATACTGTGGAAGAGAATACAGGATGAGATATATTTTGTGGCCATTATTTGGAAAATAGAACCTACCACAGGGATGATAGACTGTGGAAGAGTGGTTGGTTGCAGTGTGAGTTGTTCCAATAACTGTGCTAAACAATAGAAGGTGGTTGTCAGAAGGAGGAGCTTGAAGGTGACATTTTTCAATGGGATGCAGTACTGGTGATGACAAAGGTCTACTATTGACCATAGAAATGAGGCGGCTGAAGAGGAATGGAGGAAAAGTTCACTGGAGATGAGGTGGTCAAGTAACCAAAAAGCCAGAGGGTGGAGAATAGGTTAAAATGATAAATGAAACAAAGACCCTTCCTTGAAGGAACTTATCTCTTATACAGATACATCCTGTCTCCCACCCCCACCCCTCTCTGCAGCTTTTTCCCTCTGACAATTGTGAATGAGTGTTTCTACACACCCACCTCACCCACAAAAATACAAAATAGCATAATCTAAAAAAGAAGTATGTACTTGAACACCAAATTAGTTGGCAGAACTGTTCAATTTAGCTAGAAACAGAAAAATTTATCTGCACATTAATATTCCAACTCTTAATACATGGCTGATTTTTTTTCAAGATCGAAAATACGCAGAAAAGTTCCATGCTTGATGTTTTTCTTTATTTCTTTTGTGTGTGTGTGTGTGGTACGCGGGCCTCTCACTGTTGTGGTCTCTCCCGTTGCAGAGCACAGGCTCCAGACGTGCAGGCTCAGCGGCCATGGCTCACGGGCCTAGCCGCTCCGCGGCATGTGGGATCTTCCCGGACCGGGGCACGAACCCATGTCCCCTGCATCGGCAGGCGGACTCTCAACCACTGCACCACCAGAAAAGCCCCTTTTTTTTCTTTTTTTTTTTCTCTTTATTTTAAAAAGTTTTATTCTGCATATTTATAAAGTTGAGATTTTTTTTTTAATACTGCCAAAGAAATTCATTCACACCTAATGATTAACAGAATGTAGTGGTGTATTATCTAAGTAAATCGTGCTGACATGCCATAATAAATTGTCTATTAGTAAAGAAAATACACTTTAGGGCACAGCATCGTATCACAAATTACAGTAGGGATACTTGGCAAGAATTTATTCAAACTAGAGAATTCTGAGAAACTGTATCTTTTGAATGCAGCACTTAAAAATGTCACAACTCTGTGCATTCTTTTTCTTAAAAAAAAATGACCCTGTGTGTGTCACAGAAGTGCTGCTTTATTGCTGCAGAGGTCAAAGTTCAAGGCTCAAGAGGTACTGGAGAGAATACAAAGGTAGCCTTAAGAAAATTGGTTTTGTTTATGTATAAAAAAGAAAGTTTATAAAATTTACAAATCAAGAACAAAGTGGTACGCATGCCTTATGTATAAGCATCCTTAAAACGTCAAAATTTTAGAAACGCATAGCCAAAAATCAAAAATCCACCACTGCCCCTTGCCAAAACCTGCTTGATGTTTAGATCAAGCTCACATATTATTTATATGACGAAGTCTTTCTAAATTTGACTTACCAATCTCCCTCACATGTAGGCATAAACAGCTTCCTTAGACTTATTTCCTTTTTAACTATCAGATAGAAAGTAGGAAATAGTCTGTGGTGGGGATAGCCTTCTACAACAAAAATCAGTTAATAGGTGGCATAGCAGATAACTGGTAAATGGTACTGTCCATTGGAAACATGGATTATTTTAAAGATTATATGAAAATCTATATCCTTCCCTAATCATTCTCAAGGTATCAAGGATATATTTGTTAAGAAGGTTCTTGATTTTAGGTGACCAGAACCAAGAAATTCTAAGTAGGCAAATTCAAAATATTCATCCAAACATTTATTGAGTTAATATTACATTGTCAAAGAAACAAAAGTGAATAAAAATTCTGCTTTCAAAAAGCATACAGTCCAGTCAAAGAGAAAGCCATGGATAACATCATGATATACAAACAGTGTAAATACTGTTACGGTGTTATAAAACAAAGCACAGTGTTATAAGACAAAGCCCTGAAAGAACAGAGAAAAAACAATTTTAACTGGTAAGAAGGGATGACATTCCAACAAAATCGGAATACAATTTTAACAGACTGGTTGAATTGAGAGAATAAAATAAGAAGACACAAAAACAAGTACCTGCCTAGCATGTTTGAGAAATGCTAGTCCAGTGTGGCTAGAACACAGGATGAACAGAATCACAGAGGATCATATACATGATAGTAACAAGTTTTGCTTTACTCTGTAGGTATTAAAGAGTGATTACAGATTTCTGAGCTACAAGTTAGGTGGTGTGCAGGTGATACAACTAGATCTATAGTTTAGGTAAAAAGCTGATAGCAGAGTCCAGGAAAATATGGAAGCAGGAGATTGAAAATATAGGTATTACTAGTTAAGAGGCTCCTATAAGAATTTAAGTAAGAAATAAAGTTGGTCAGAACCCCCAAATAAAATTTATTGGTTAACTGAGTTAGAGGGAACATTCTGAACTGAATATAGAAAAGCCAAGGAAGTATCTTAAATACTTATAATTTAGTAGCTTAAAAAAACACAACTAGTTTAAATTATTCCTGAGTAAACTATAACATTAAATAGAAAATAACTACAATGTACAACGTATTTTATAATGACTTATAAAGGCTATTTACATCTATGTTATTTATTTTAAATACCAGCAAAATGCAACTTCAAAATAACATCACATCAACTTTACCAATATATACACATAATTTATGCAAAAATTTTAAGGATTGGGCTTCCCTGGTGGCGCAGTGGTTGAGAGCCCACCTGCCGATGCAGGAGACGCGGGTTGGTGCCCCAGTCCGGGAAGATCCCACATGCCGCGGAGCGGCATAGTCACACAATAAGGACACTGCTAATCAACTTTTTATAATTAGCTGACACACATTCATATAATACTAATTAATTTTGGCTTTTTTTTTTTTTGCGGTATGCGGGCCTCTCACTGCTGTGGCCTCTCCTGCTGTGGAGCACAGGCTCCGGACGCACAGGCTCAGTGGCCATGGCTCACGGGCCCAGCCGCTCCGCGGCATGTGGGATGCTCCCAGACCGGGGTACGAACCCGTGTCCCCTGCATCGGCAGGCGGACTCTCAACCACTGCGCCACCAGGGAAGCCCAATACTAATTAATTAACCTAAAAAAACTAAGTGACATATGGCCCCAAATAATCACCCATTTACAAAACAATTAGTATACTATTTGCTGTGTAGTCAACTAATATTTATTGAGCACCTCCTATTTTCTGGCACCAAAAACACATTTACTACCTTACAGAATTCAAAAAAACATCCTTCAAAATAGGTAACAGTATTTTTTATATAACAGATGAGAAAACTAAGAATCAGGCTGACAGGAATTTGCTTAACACCATAAAGAGTAACATGTAATTATATTAACTGCCAATTCTAAGGGATCATCTATTTCTCACATTTGTGTTGCTACAACTGTCTCCGCTTTTACGTTTCATTTTATTTCTATCACCATTATTTCTCTTTCCTGCTTGTCTCTCCAAGGTCATCACCACCTATCTATAATTTCTTTTACTAAAATACATATAAGTGGGAAGGTGTAACATTAAGTATTATTCTATCATTCTGGAATTTTAAAACGACATATGCACACATTTTAAAAAGTTACACATATTAAATAGATAAAAACCATAATTTTTAAAAAGTATTAAAAAAAATTAACCTCATTGAAATTTTTGGTTTACAAATATAACCTTAAATACAAGGTGTCAAGAAGCTTAAATGACTGTGTATTATGATGGTCTGCCACATATAAGGTACATATTCTTTCAAGTTTAAAATACCTCTCCTAAGAACTGGGCTAATGGCTGATTCCTTATTTTAGTTCAATTGGAATAAAATTGTAACTGGAGTATTTTCCTTTATAACACAGAAAACTATAGCCCAAAGGCCAAGCAACACATAATTCAATAAATATTGAGAAGAATCCACAGTTAATAATATCAAATGCTAGCCAGCATCTAGTTTTATGTGAGTATAAAATTATCATATAGAAAACTTGTTCTATTAAAAGTATCTAACTAGAAAGGGAAGAAACTATAAAGAAATAGCCTATGTTAGAGATCTAGTTAAGTGTCCTCTTTTAACAGATTAGAGACTGAGAATCTTGATAAGTATTGTCCAAGTCACATGTCAATCGTAGAACCAAGACTGATTCCTGAGCCTGATTTCTATTCTGGGCTCTTGTTTACCATATCCGTGTTCTCTCATTTTACGACTTAACCATATTATTTATTCACTACATTTTAACTTCAAATTTGGAAAATTAACAAGTAATGAAACTTCTTCTACCCAACAACTCTCTAGTCTTTCTCAAAAATGAGCATTATAAGAACAGGACACAGTTCAAAACATTAGAGCACTTGCTTAGCTTCATTAAGATAAGAACTTTACACAGGAAAAAGTTCACTTTACATATAATTTGGTTTGGCAAACAAAAAGCTTACATAAAAGTCACAGCTTTAAAACCTCTTTAACCTATATCATAGTAACTTCATACGTTGTGAAATGGTTTTCTATAATCTTGACGTTTTCTTCAGATAGCCGGTTTTCCTGTTTTAGCTGCCTTATAAGAGCTTCCAAAGACTTCAATCTTCCTAGTGTTTGCTGTTCTTGTAACTCAAGGAGAGTTATCTTTGAATGTAGTTTAGAGACTTTCTGCCAAAGATGTTCCTTACTTACATCTTGTCTGCAGTAAGAATGCTCAATCTGTAAAACTTCCATCTCATTGTCTACATCCTTATATGAGTCTTCAACATCTATGTCTTCTTCCATTTCCACCTTTTCTTTGGGGGCAGGTATAAAAGAATTAATTGCAGGTTTGGAATTTTCTGTAGGTACAAAAATGGCAAAAACAGATTCTTTATTTGTGTTTAATTCTTCAACGCTTTGAGTAATTGTGCTGAACAAGAATGGATTTTCCTGTGCTGACTTAATTTCCACAGAATTATTTGTAAAGTGTGGGTTAGCAAGATGATTGGTAGTTATTTCAAGCACTTCTTGGGCTTCCAAAGACTGCTGAATACCTTCTGAATTTGAAGTTGTCAAAGTAATAGTTGTAGAATTTAGATTCTCAAAAGATGTGTGAAAACCACCTATAACTATGTCTTGATTAACTGATGTTTCCAAGGTAGGTTCTGATTTTCTGGTATCTTGTTTAAGCAGATTAAGAGTTAATACATTATTTTGTAAACTTTCTGTTTTTGGATCTGGTGGCTTTACCAAGGCAGATGAATCAAGTAATTCTGCATGTTCAGGGGGGACATCTGTGTCAACTGTATTCTTCTTTGGCTCATTTGATGAAAATGACTCTTCTGACTTGGCTTTTAGGCATACTTCTTTCTCATCTTTCAATTTTTTCTTCTGAGATTTTTTTTTGGAAGGGTCTTTCTCCTATAAAATAATATTTTCAAATTCTAATAAAGATGTTCTTACTAGACTTATTCCCTTATTAGTTAGTGCTGACTATTTCAGTACAACTATGAGCAGTACACTGGCCAAGCAAATTTATTCAGTTAAAAAAATGTTTTCAGTATATAACAGCTCAAAATATACTTGAAAGCCTTTTTTAAAAAACATTATGCATAATCAATATATCAATATAATGGAAAAAAATCTCAGATCACTCACAAGACTAGTAAAAAATCTAGATCATTAATTTACATTAATAACTTAACCTGATAATTTATGTATGTGTTATCCTTAGCTCCTCTGAAGCTATGCTTCAAAACGGTTTAAATCTTTAAAAAATTATTATACTTTCAGTAAAAGCACAAATTAGTTTTTCTTTTTCTCAAATATGTGTTTTCCCAGCAGTTATCTTTCCCTCTCATCCCCTCTACCTGATTACCTGCCACCCTGCAATCTGCCACCATGCTCAGCATTATCCCCTTCTCCCCTACTCCCTGCCTCCAATACCTGATTCTCTTCAGGCAAAGAAAATATTGTTGGAATTGCAGTTTGTTTCAAATAGCGAATACCCCATCTGATGTCAAGAGAGTCAGGAGTAAAATGGTCACTACACAGGAACTGGTATTTACTGGGAACCCATGAATCTCGCTTCATGTTCTTTAACCATTTTTCAAGTCTTTCTTTGTCATGTAGAGGAAACCTGAAAGTAAAAAAAGGAAAACTTTGCTATATTTTAACAATTTTGCCAGATGCCCGGCTTGCACATACAGGTAACCTATGGGTCAAGTGCCACAAAAGCAAGACAACCACTCCTACCATACAACAGCATCTTCATGACAACTACTATCATATCATCTCTGCAGCAAAGAGGACTAAGATATGAGATGTGTAGCCAAAGCTTTTGTCTGAGAAGAAAAAAGGCTTGTAAAACATAACTCAGAGTCCCTTCAAGTAAAACCTATGTTACTACAAAGGATAAAATTTATTCATATTTACTATAGATTACATTTCTTTTTCATTCTGTTGTGTAGTTTGCCTAGAATTACTGAAGAGCTTTGTAACGACAATGTCCTATTCAAATATATTTCATAGTAATATAACAAGTCAAACGGTTTCTTGTCTATAATTCAAGAAGTATTAAACTTCAGGCTCTTACATTAATATTTTTAAAATACAGAGATGGTAATTCAAACAAGTGGTTTAGCTGACATAAAATGAATACTCAATCTTATAAAACTTCTAATCCTCCATTCTCTTTACTGGAATCAGCCTCAATTCTACCCATTTGTAATTTAGTCCAATATTTCTAGTCTTCTACAGCTGGTAGATTGGGAACTCTAAAATTCAAGTATTCAAGTTCTGAAACAGTAATTGACACAAGAACTAAACGCGTTAAAGGACAGACTCAGATATTTTATAATATGAAACAATGGGGCTTCCCTGGTGGCACAGTGGTTGGGAGTCCGCCTGCCGATGCAGGGGACACGGGTTCGTGCCCCGGTCCGGGAGGATCCCACATGGGAGCGGCTGGGCCCGTGAGCCGTGGCCGCTGAGCCTGCGCGTCTGGAGCCTGTGCTCTGCAACGGGAGAGGCCACAGCAGTGAGAGGCCCGCATACCACAAAAAAAAAAAAAAAAAAAGAAACAAACAGAAAAGATAGAGAAAGGTGAAACAGCTCTTTATATGTGTTCTTCCTGTACTGAGTAACCTGGATTTTTAGAGTTGGCTCTAACGTACTACAGTGTGTTTTATGGGTAAAACTGGAGTAATGGCAGAATTTGACAGAAAACTTTATTCTACCAGTCTAATCAGGTTTGAGTTAAACTGAATTTAACAACAGTGATTTATACTTCTTTTGAAGATTTTACAAGAACACAGTCCAAGACACATACTACATAATAATTTCCTACTTTTAAAAACCAGTGACACAGAAGGTTCTCATACAAAAAGCAGCTGTTATACATTCCTCCCAATCACAACCATTTATGCTTCGTAGTAGCACGATTTTTTAAAATAAATATTGATAACTTTGTAAGATGCTAGACGAAAAGAGTCTGGGTACTTTGTAGGAAACAATTTTTAACCCTGATATCCTTCCATGGAAAACTCAGATTATCTGCCTTTGGAAGTTTTTACCAGAGATATAATATTCATACATGGTTTGAAAATTTTTTAACCTTACATATATATCAGTGACTTAGGTTATAAGTATGATAGGCCTAACGAGAAAAGGCACTTAATGGCAAAAAGAATTTTCTTTTCAGAGGGCTTGGAACTCTGCTATCCACAGATAACGTTTATACCTTTTCTGTTATAGCTAAAATGAGAATATGCCTTTTACAAAAAATGTTTTTAAATGTAATTTCATGTATACGGATGCCGTTTGTAAATTATTTCTATTGTACCTATATGCTAAGTTATCAAACAATTAAAAAAATACACTTTGTGAATGTCTTTATTGGTAATTGTATTGCAATGCTTTCTTAACAGGTAAATCTCTAAGAACTCTCCTAGAATATGTTTCTGGAACAACTTAGTATCTCTACATTGGTTCAGTTTGTTTGACTGGTAATTTTGTTTCTCTGTCTTATTAATTCTCCCCAAAACATAAAATAATCACTGGTATAAACTGGTCACCATATGTATATAGTCGCTGAATTCTCAAATTAGTATAAATGTATTTTGCAGCTTGCTATGGTGTTAGTATGAGAAAATTCAATTCTTCAAGTTTGGTGCTATTAGGGAAATAAAACTAATTCAATTTTTAGTTTGCTGATTACACATGAAATTTCAAAAACTCATTTAAAAACTCCACTTTCAGTAAATTCATTTTGAGGAAAAAATTCTTTCTTTATAATTGACTTCCTCTGGCATTATTATTTTTTCCTCTTTAAAAATAGTAACTACGCAGTCCACAAAGATTAAAGAATTTTTAGTCTGAGGTTATGACGCCCCCAAATCCAAGGCAATATGGAAAATATGGGGTTAAATCAAGCTCAACATGATCCTTTGCTACAAACCTCCGCAGAGCCACAGCCATTCATATACTAGCACATATTTCTCGCCCTAAAATATCTCTTTGCAACTTGTGGAAGGGCTTCGAGGAAGCTAATCCTGGAAATATTGCCACACGGTGTGAATTATTTGGAGTTATCAGTTTTTTTCATTAGTTAAGATAATTGAAAGCAGCTGAGTCGTTAGTGAATAGAAAGCTTTAGGTCTAAAGTCAAATAAGCTTCACAAAATAGCTAGTGAAAATTCAAAGAAAGTTAAAGACAACCAGGTTAGGGCTAAATTAATTATTTTTAAATACAAGAAACAAAGGAAATAGAATATTCTAAATACGATGACTTTCATAAACACTAAGCACGTTATGAGTGCCAAACGCCATTTTATGTCTTTATACACTACGCGTGAATTAGGTATTATTAGTGTCTCTACTTTACAGATGGGAGATCTTAGCTAGAAGGGTTAAATAATTTACGGAAGGTTATTCAGCTACAAAGTAGTGGAGCCAGTATTTGAACCTAAGTCTGGCTTTGGAGTCTGGCCTCTTACTTATTACACAATACTGCTTCACTATTCTTCCAAATAAAAATGGGTACTTCTCGGGTTCCACGAAAATATTTCGTGGCCGTAGTAATTTGGAATACAGGTATTCCCCACTTCTCCAAAGTTCGCTTTCTGCCACTTCACTTTTAGGAAAGTTAGGTCTAACAGGTACTGATGCCCGAACAAGATTTTCGCTTTTACGAAAAAAAAAAACAATTGCTTCCCCGCTTAGGAAAGGTTTCAGAGTGACGCTCTACGTTGGGAGAGCGGGGAAAACCTGTTAGCTCTGACTTACCCTGCTCTCTGAACGAATGGAGAGTATCTAGAGCCCTGAGCAGGAGGTAGGTTATAATTCCGGCTCTGGCACAAAACTTTCAAAGTCACTTACCTAACCTTTCTCAAAGGCCTCAGTTTCCTAAGGAGAAAGTGGAATTAAATAACAACTATGCAACCTAACTCACTGGAAGTGTAAGTTAACTTTAAGTGCACCTTCCCACTTGGCACGTTTGATGCACCTGAAGTGATGGTTAAGGTCATCAATGAGATGAGTTCCGGGGAGGTGAGGAAACGCTCTGAAAACCACGGAGCGTCGCGCAAACGTGACTGCTTTAGGCGCCCTATGAACACTCCAACAGGCCCCAACGCCTCGCCACACGCCCAGCGACCTCCCTAGAAATGTCAGAACATTTCCAGGTAAACTGAACTTGAGCCTTCGCGCCCTCCTCCCGCGGAGGAGCCGAACACGGCCGCAGAACCAAGGACGAATTTATAGAGCTGACAAGAGATAACGCCAAACCCCAACCCCAAACGCCACAGGACTGCGACCCAAAGGCAAGCTGACGCTTCTGCGTTAGGGACAACTTACGGGTAAAAACTCAGCTTCCGGTCTTTACTGTTTCGTCCCCGGCGGTTCTTACAGTAAATCGCTGCGCAGTAGCGGGGCATCGCTGCGGCGAGGCCACAGGAGACCCGGGCCGCCAACGGGAACAGGCGGGCCTTCCTCGCTGAGGCGGGGCCGGAGAGGCAGGCCGCCGGAGCCACCGCGCCTGCGCCAGGCTGGGCGGAACGGAAAGACGGTGCAACCCTCGACTCACTTCCGCTTCTGCTGGCTTCAGTACGGCCCTTTCGGGGATTGGGGCCGGAAGTGACGCAGAGGCCGAGCAGCAACAACAGTTTTCCACGTGCGCGTAGTGCGCCAGGGTCAGGTGGGGAGGCGGGAGCCAATAGGAAAGCGTTTCGTGTAGGTCTCCTCGTGAGGTGGTGGCGCGAGCAGCGGCCGGCCCGCCTGTGGGGAGCTGGCTGTGAGGGGACGTGGCGGCGACGGCAGGAGTGTGAGGTCGGTGGACAGGCGGCAGTGGGTGCGCACCAGCTCCTGGAGGCCACGGAGGCTGGGGGTTGGGGCGGCGGAGCCGCGCAGCCTTGTGGAGTAGCTGGTCAGCATCGCCGGCGCCTCCGCTCTCTGAAGGAGCAGCTGCAGCTGGAGGGTGCGAATGAGGGATGAGGCCGGGTCTCCGAGAGGGGGTTTAGGCCTCGGTGTCCGCCACGGTCGCCGCTAGGGTTTCGGGCTGCCTGGTGTTCTTTAGGAAGAGAATAGGAGAAAGGAGATGGCCGAAGCACAGTGTAGTGCGGTTTTTTGGTGGGGGGGGGGGGTTGTGCTGCTGGCTTTCTCGGGTGTCGGGCAGCTCCTCCCAGGGCGGGACCCCGAGCCGCTGACAACCGGACGGCGGCGCAAGGTCTGACAGGGCGAGTCAAGCCCAACCAGCCACTGGCTCTCGGGAGTAAGGCCCAGGCTTGCCGTCCGCCGGCTCTCTCTTGGGAATGAGTCAGTATAACCTAACAGTCCGTCTTTTAGGAGAGTATGGTATATATTCAACTTGAAACTGTGGAGTAAGGTTTATGAAACTGGGAAGATGCCTCCCTGTCAGTTTTAGACCCGCCCTTTGACTAGGGATCAGTCACAGTACGCGCTCGGTTTGTGTTCTTTTAAACCAGGAGTTCGTACTTGATCCTTGGTTCGCGTGACTGTGAGTAACTCTGTGGGAAGAAGTAATCCATCTGCTAATTACGCTCCGAACAGGCCAACAGTAGAGGAACGCAGGCAGTTTGCACAAACCAGTGCGTCTTTCGTCCGCTGTGTTATGTCATCCTAGGTTCTTAAGGACTCCTGTGGTACGGTGTGCAACAAACAGGGTCGCTTGAATCCCGAGTCATTTAATCTGTACTCTCAAGAATTCTCAGTTGAATTCTAGGTTCAAATTTCTTTGAGGTTAGAGAAACATTTTAACGACTCCTGAGAAGTTAGGAAGAATTTACCTTATCTAAAGTATAAACTATGAAAGTTCATTTTTCTGGCAGACTTCGCAGAAATCTTAAATTCTATTAATTATGAGTTCTAAACAAAAGTCATTTATCCATGCTTTTTTGTTAAATATTTGGGATCTTACAGTTTTAAAAAAAAGAGATTGCATTCTATTGTGTTGCGTTGTCAATATTATGTAATATTGAGATTCTCTGTGTGCAATCCTTGGCTCACCTTGCTGAAATGAAAACTGAAAGTTTCTTTGGGAGGGAAGATTACTGCTAATTTAGACATACTGGGCTGATTACCTTGGTAATGTACTTTTTTCTCATTAAGTTAAAGTTTTTTAAAAAATCCCTTTAGAATATGAATTCTAGAAGGGAAGATTGAGATATTGAGATCATTTTAAGCTATGTTTTTGTAACTACTGTGTTTATGGCCAGAGTGTTAGTGGAAAGGCAAAGCCAAGAAAGATTTTTCTTAATTTGGTTGAATTATATTTGCTCGCAAGATTACAACCAATTTAGGGGTAGTGCAGCCTGTATAAGTGAAATAACATGGAAATATATACAAGATACACTATATATGCTTAACATTTTGATACTGCATTAGTATACTTTGAATCCTAAAAGCTCATTCAGTTTCTTTTAAAAGAAAAATCTTAAGATTAGTTCCATGGATAATTTTTTTTTCTTTTCTTTTTTAGGATATTAGAAATGGCTACTCCCCAGTCAGTTTTCATCTTTGCAATCTGCATTTTAATGATAACCGAATTAATTTTGGCCTCAAAAAGTTACTATGATATCTTAGGTGTGCCAAAGTCAGCATCAGAGCGCCAAATCAAGAAGGCCTTTCACAAGTTGGCCATGAAGTACCATCCTGATAAAAATAAGAGTCCTGATGCTGAAGCAAAATTCAGAGAGATTGCAGAAGGTACGTAAATGACTATCTCCAAGGTCTCACAGGTATTAACTAGTAAAGGAGAATGATACTTAAGAAGTTTGTATGTATTTGAAGGTTTTGTGGAGGTGGGAGGGAGAGTGGGATCTACACATGAATATAGTGAGAGTGAGATTCTCAAGGCTATTTTCTTATAACATATTTTGATCCTGGATGTGTGGAAGTATATACTTTTATTGGCATTCAGATCTGAAAATGTTGAAAATGTATTATTTCATTCTTTTGTTATTTGTAAAGTTGCTTATTGTTTCCATGTCAAAAGGAATTTTATTTTATTTTATTTTATTTTATATTTTTTTTGCGGTACGCGGGCCTCTCACTGTTGTGGCCTCTCCCATTGCGGAGCACAGGCTCCGGACGCACAGGATCAGCGGCCATGGCCCCACGGGCCCAGCCGCTCCGCAGCATGTGGGATCTTCCCAGACCGGGGCACGAACTCGTGTCCCCTGCATCGGCAGGCGGACTCTCAACCACTGCGCCACCAGGGAAGCCCAAAAGGAATTTTAGATACCCAAAACTTATTAATTAATTTAAGAAAGTTTTTATGAATTATGGAGATTAAATATAAAAATACTAAGCATAAAAAAATTAAATAGACTCTAAAATGCCTTGGTTTTTTTTCTTCCTCACTTGGTCTACATCTCAAAGCCACATTTGTCTTTAAAGGAAAAGTATGAAACAAGGTTTGACTTAAGATCAATTCTAAAACAAATTGCATTTCCTGAGCATTTAGTAATTAGTGGTGGGTGGAGATAACTGAGTAGGGAGTTGGAGTTAAACATTTACTTCAACTAGTAAGTGAAAAATGTGAATTCCTCTGAATTTGCTCATTAAATTCTTTCATACAAGTGATAATTTTGCACAAATAATAAGAATAACTCTGAAATTGTCCCCATATTTATTTGTATTAATAGTAGCATTTAACAAATATTTATTGGTTATTTACTAGAGGCAGGCATTGTGCTAACTGTTGATAGTATGCAGTGAATAAGACAAAGTCTCTGCCTTTTGTGACTTCTAATTTTTCTCTTATGTTAGTAGTAGTTGGTTTTATTTGTGATGTGAAATACTTTCATAAAATAAATTTAAGGGGTTTGGGTATATGTAGTTATGATTACTTTCAGTTACTAAAGTATTTTTATTTCTTTCAGCATATGAAACACTCTCAGATGCTAATAGGCGAAAAGAATATGATACACTTGGACATAGTGCTTTTACTAATGGTAAAGGACAAAGAGCTAGTGGAAGTCCTTTTGAGCAGTCATTTAACTTCAATTTTGATGACTTATTTAAAGACTTTGGTTTTTTTGGTCAAAACCAAAACACTCGGTCCAAGAAGCATTTTGAAAATCACTTCCAGGCACGCCAGGATGGTTCCAGTAGACAAAGGCACCATTTCCAGGAGTTTTCTTTTGGAGGTGGGTTGTTTGATGACATGTTTGAAGATATGGAGAAAATGTTTTCATTTAGTGGTTTTGACACCACCACCAATCGACATACAGTACAGACTGAAAATAGCTTCCATGGATCTAGCAAGCACTGTAGGACTGTCACTCAACGAAAAGGAAATATGGTTACTACATACACTGACTGTTCAGGGCAGTAGTTTGTCCTTTTTCTGTTCTCTTTAAACCCAACTAGTTGACTCTTCTTCAATATCTTTGATGCAGAACCAATTTTTTGTGAACTATTTTGACAAGTGCATGATTTCACTTAACTTGATATAGCTATCAAATATATTTAAATTGTTTTTGAGAAATGCAGCAACATTCAGTTAGTAGAGAAATAGCTAATTATTAATTTCCCTGATTAGGCAAGATTCTTTAAAAAAAGATATTATAATTCTGCCTGGTCTTTTTTCTCTACTTGCCCTTGGGCTTATTAACATGACCAGTTTTATTACCAAGGAAGAAATGAGTTTGCCTGACAAATATTTAAAGGTTAAATTTTAAAAGTTATTGAAGATTTAAATTGTGTGAACTTGAATGATTTTTTTTGCAGTGAAACCTTTGCTAATTTAAAATTGCATGCTCTGTAGCATCTCTGACTTGGGTCACAAAATGTTTGTGAAACTGTATAATTGAGTCGTTCAGCAAAGGATAACAAGCAGTATCTTGGTGAATTTCCACTGAAAGCTTCAGAAAGGTATGGTTTAATATTTACCAGAGAACCATGCAGAAGAATTTGAGTGAAGGAAATGATTGTATTGCTCATAGTCATTTAGACTCAAAGAAAGTTGAAAACTTAACATTGTCCATAGTTTGTTACGTGTTTGGTCCCTGGCTAATGATTTTGTAGTGTTGAAATCATAGCTATTTTACACATCTTTTCACATTTCTTTCTTATTGTTGATGCTTTAGGTCTTAGTATGGATTTATGTATTTTTGTGTGTGCGTGGTTTTTCTTCTTTGCCCTCATCTTTAGAGATTGACTAATACCTCATTCTGTTTATAAAAACAGCCAGTAATTTCTGTGCAACCTTATTATGTGCAATATTTTTAAATCCTAAGAAATGTGTGCTTTTGTTTTCAGATAGACTTATTTCTTTAGTTCCGCACTTTTCCGTGTTATACTCCACATGAGTATTAATCCT
>RJWK010016506.1:6018-35418 GCA_004363435.1 Platanista minor | reverse complement strand
ATTAAGTATTCTTAAGTTTTGTTAAATTTCCAAGAAAACATATTTCTTGGTTTAATGATTTTTCACTTAAGTCAGTGCTTCCATCTGCTTAAAAATTTTAATACTCCCTTGAATTTCATTAAAAATGAAAAATTAAAGATGTTCTAACGAGTCCTCTTTTTAAAGTAACTATTTAATGAAAGAAATACTAGTTCTAATTTTTTAGATTGGTCCTTTAGTTAAAAACGCAACACGCTTTTCTTATGCTTGACTCATCCTGACAAAGGGGGTCTAAGCTGGCCTAATTGCTTATTGAGAGAGTTCTGTCAGCAATTAGGTGATTCATTATTGGAATCTGTCAGATAAAATTTGTCTTTACTTTGCTGGAATATAGGTACATATAAGTATGTTGTATACAGCTATGAAATATAGCTACTGTTATCGAGTAAGGAGGAAGCTATAACTAGCAATATCTATGTATAAATTTTTGTCTTTGGGGTAAATTATTTCTTTAACGGGTTTGTGGTGACAACCTTCTTTAAATGCCAGAACTCTCTTGTTATGACATAGCCATGACACCCCCCTGTCATATTTAGCAAGCAACCCATCCACGCCTAGGGTAAGCTAGAAGTAATCCTTGGAATAGGAAGTTTGCTTTGTCAAAACTCTAGTTTCTCTGATATGTCTTTAAGACATTAGAAATCCCAACACTTGCCCTAAACAGCTATCCCATAAACATATCACTCTAAATTTAGGGTAGCAAAGACTGGTGGTTTATTCCATCTATTTCCCAGTGGACGGTTAGCCCTCCTCTACGATTAATCTGAAATTGGCCAACTCTCCATCTCTGCTTTTATTTGATATATAGTTCTCTCATTTTCTGTAATCATATAGATCTCCCTTTATTTCCTTTGTCTACTGTAGAAAAAATTGGAAGCAAACAGAGAGGAGGGTGTTTTTTAATCCTGTGTGCCCAGATTTCCATCTAGATCCTTAAATCTGTTTTATTTTTTCCCCAGTCTCTAGGTTAAATCCCAGGTTTGAAGCTTTTCAGATTATTTGATGAATATCATACTGTCAGTGTATTTAAAAATTTTAGAGATTAACAAAACACGCCCATCAGTGTTAGAGATTACAACCCACAAAACAATGAATTTCAGTTTATCTACATCTAGCTGTCTCCTTACACTCAAAGTGACATGTATCTTACAAAAAGTTCTCTGTTCTGAGGCCATTTATGTACACTGAGACATCTCTATTAGCAAAACCTGAATATTTGATAATTATCACTGGAAAGGCAAATGTTATGGACCCTTCACTATGTGTTAGTTTTTATAGTAGTTCTTTGCATGTGTCTCACCTTAAACTGAAATCTTTCATGAGATTTAGCTCTGAAATTTCTAATTTTGCTCTTGCAAAAGCTCTTAAGGTTGGAGGATTTATCATAAGGCAATTTTGCTGAGCAATTGTCAGCCTGGAAAACTTGCTGTCAGAGAAAATTAGAAATAGCTTCACACAACCAAATTAAGAACGGAATTTGGCAATATATCTTGGTTGCCTGCCCAATATTTAATATTACTTCAGGGAATGTCTGCTTTTAATGAAAAATAGATTTGCAGAGCGAAAGAACATTTTTATTTTCTTCTTTATCAAAATTAATGATACGGATTAAGAATAAGGTTGTAGTTTTGCATATTTTTCTTGAATATTGCAGATATTCTCTAAAGTTAACACATTCCACATCTTGAAGAAGAATACCCTTATTTTATCCCTCTCCAATCTACCCAAGACTAGTCTTGAATAAAATTGTGAAGGAACTGAAGTTTATTTCTGACTATTCTAGAGTAACTAAGAACATATGATGCCCGTAAAGTCAGAGCGACCTCTAA
Source organism: Platanista minor (assembly GCA_004363435.1). NCBI lineage: Eukaryota > Metazoa > Chordata > Mammalia > Artiodactyla > Platanistidae > Platanista > Platanista minor. The sequence goes on along the minus strand of RJWK010016506.1, from coordinate 33,550 downwards.
GTAAATCTTCCTGAGGCTTAGTTCCTCATCTGTTAAATAAAGATAATATTACCTGTGTCCTAGAATTTTTGAGAGAATTAAATGAGATAATATATACAAAACATCCAGTATTGTGCCTCTTACTGAGTAGTAGCTCAATAACTGACAGTTTTTTATTGTTTTTAAAAATTATTATTTATTAATAAATGCAAGTTCCTATAGCCAATTTCTTTTCCTTTGGTGCCTGAAAAAGTAAGTAAAAGAATGAAGTAAAGGGAAGCAGTTTAGGAATAACAAGAGACTAGCTGTTTTGACTTTGAACTGATAATTAGACAGAGCCCTGGATCTGTGTTTCTGTTCAGCAATTTTGTTTCTACACAAAACAAAGCAAATACCAACAACAAACAAACAAATAGAAGCACACACAAAAGGCTTTGTACCATAGCAGAATACTTAATAATAATAATCAGTAAGTGTGTATTGTAATCAACATGACAAAATTATGTCTGTGATTCACAGTGGAAAGTGCTTCTCAATTTTAATTCCAACAATTTTAGAAATTTTAATGACAAGATTTTGTTTTGTCTTGTTTTTGTTGTGGTTGATCTGTATCTATCTGGATGCCTAAATGCATGGATCAGTTGCAGTATGGTCCTTTCAATGGAACTGAAACTTTCCCTGAGCATGTGCCAGCATGAGGTGCAGACTGGAAAAAAAGAACAGCTTTTATTAAATGAGTGATTAAATTCAGTTCATTGCATTCCACCGATTTTCCCCATTTTTTGGATCAGAGCTGTGGTTTGGATTCAGTTCAGAGGGAGAGGTTTTTCAGAAGTTGAATTGTTTATATGATTTCAGGAATTTGTGTAAACCCATGAGTTGTTTGCTGTAGCCTCCTTTTCTTCGCACTTCTTTTAGAATAAAGTCCAAATCCTTTTAACATGGCCCATAAAGTCTCTCCTTTTCTAGCCACATCTCTCACCATCTTCCCCTCACCCTATGTGACTCAGCACTTCTCAGCTTTATTCAGTTCTTTGAACCTGTCTTATCTTCCCCTACATCTAGACCTTCACATGTGCTCTTTCCTCTGCTGTGAAAACCTTCTACACCCTCTTTGCTTTGCCTTCAGGTCTTCAGGTCTCAGCTTACAAGTCACTTCCTCCAGGAAGCTTTCCCTGATAACCAAGTCAGGGTCAGCTCCTCTCCTGGGTGCTTGTACATTTACATTATAGTAAAATAACATACTGGCTGTTTGTCTCTAATACTCACTGTTCCTGTATTCCCATGTGGGTGGAAACCATGTTCATTTTTGTGTCAAATATAGTACCCAGCACGTAAGAAGAATTCAATGAATATGTGTTAAATCAATATACTCGATCTGTATCTTAAATAATAAACAGGAGGATGTTGTGAAGGTACTTCTGGCCCAAATATACATATGTTTTATTTACCCCTTAGCTATCTCTAGTCCTTTTTTTCCATATCTCTATCATCCTTTTCTGGAATGTGGGTTTTAAGTAGAATATTAAGAACCTTCCCAGACAGGTATGTTTAATGGTATTGAGAACTTAAGTTTATAATGTATATGATGAGAAGGCAACATAGCTTCGATGTTAAATGCCAGATTTGGAGTTAGGCAAGCCTGTGTTTAAATCCACCCTTACAGGTGCTGATTCTCAACAGTTTACCTTATCTATGCAAGACTTAGGTTCATCATCTACAGAATCAGAATAATGATGCATCCATTACTCATAGGATTTCATGACAATTACATGAGATATCATATATATTTGATTTATTGAGCATTAGGGACTCAATAGAATATGAGCAGAAGGCCACTTAATTCCGTCTTTGTTTCCATCGTTTCTTTAAAATTGCTCTGCTGACTCCTTCATTTCCTCTGATTGAAACCTCAAACAGGTAAACGTGTTTTCTGATCATTCTTAAGTGTTAACATATAGTCTCATTTTTCAGGTGTTTAAAAGTCCAACCCATTTTAATTTCAAAACTTTCATTTCTCATTTAATTCTGATCTTTTTCTGTGTCCATCTCGATGTTGCCTCAGATTAGAAAAACCGTGGTTGGGAGAAGGTTCTGGGGAACTTGTTCAACACTGCCCCACATTGTTCTCTTCCTCTTCCTCCCCTCATTCACCACACTGCCTCTGCTCTTGCAGGGTAAAGCCTGGAGAAGGGAAGACCACAAAAGACAGAGAAGCTCTTTCTTGCTAGCATAGTTTTACCTGGTATTGGTGCCTTTCTAGTGTGGCAGAGGAAAATGCTGGCCTTTTCTCTCTTGTGCTCTTTTTCTGTTTCTTAGAGGATCTTGTTTCTGGGAATCTTCCTTCTGCTCTTCCCTACGTCTTCATGGCTGGTTGCTTAAGAGCTCCTTCAGCCCATTTCTACCTACTCCAGATAACTTTCTTGAAGGTGACTTATCCCTTCAAGCCTACCTTTTGGACAGGGTTCCTTTCGAGTTGACTCATGTCTGGTTCCCTTCCCCAGTGCCTACGTCTCTTCTTGTCCTTGAAACTCTAGAAATTCTCAAGGTGAAAGATGCTCTTAACGGGACCCCATCTATTCTCTGTCATGCCAAGCTGCTCTAAACAGCTTCTTTCTTTTAGAAGTTTTTGTTGTTGTTGCCATTGTGGAGGTGGTTATAAGTCAGGTACGAGCCCCCTCTCCCAAACTTTAGAGAACCTGTGTCAAGATTTCTGAAACTCATTTTATTTGGATGGGGATGGGGTGGGAGAAAGGAAAAATAGCATCTTGAAATGCTCTTGCTAAGGAAATGCTTACTCTCCAACACCTCTTCCCCAGTTGTCAAGCATTCTTGGTTGTGTGTGTCCTCTAGGTGTCCCAATGTTTGCTAAGCCTGTTTGGCGGACTATCTGTTAGATGATCTGGTATCTCTCTTTAGAACTTTGGCTACTCATTATGTTTTGGTTTCAAGTTTGGGGAGCCAACCAATATTAACATGATGAGAAAACATCTCGTTTGATATCCTGTTGCACATTTCAAGTTTACATGTAATATAGGTAATTAGTAAGTGGGGTAGAAATTAGCTTGTTATTAAAGCAAAGCAGATGTGTCAGCATCAATTCTGTCATACTGAGTCATTCCCCCTTTTAAGGATGGTAGGAAGATTTAAGTGCTGAATGTTAAATAAAATGAAGGATGAAAGAGAACTATGTCTGTCTATGCCATAATCACCACATAGTAGCTTTCCACTCCTGTTAGAGAAAGAGGTAGGAGGAAAGGATTTCCATTTCCTCACATATATTGGGATTTGATTCCAAATGCTATTTCTTTGGTTTGGAATCTCCTCTCATCTACCCTTTGACCCATTTGCTTAGAAAATTCCTATTTATTCTTTAAGACATAGGAAATGTTTTATTGTATTTTGAAGCTTTTCCCATTCTACCTCCAGAGTTGGTCTTCCTTCCTACTCTTATAACACTCTATGTAGACCTTTATTTGGACCCTTGGAAAGTTGTATTTTACATTTTTATATTCACAATATTCTTAAGAGAAAGAACCACACCTTATCATTATTTCTCAGGTATCCAGCATACTTGAGGGGGCCTAAGTTGGCTTTCAATAAGAATCTATAGAATAAATATATCACAGCTAATTTACTTATGTTGACATTCTAAAATCAGAATGTTAAACACAAGTTGGAATATGCAATGGAGCTTTGACTAAAATGTAACATTGGTGGAAATTTTATGGTTAGAAATATATAATACTCTGAGAAATATTTATTTCATGTCCCAGGTATAGCTTTCGTTTCTATTGTTCTTATCAAGAAACATTTAAGCCCACTATACATCTCATGTTTCTCCCACCTCAACCTTAAAAACCATTCCAGGTATGCCAACAGTACTTTTCAAGAAACAGAGCCAAAATATAAAGGCTTCATTTTATACAATAGATATATTGGGGGAGATATTTTCTACTTTCGATACAAGTTTTGTAGCATAATTTATTTGTATTAAGACCTTCAATGGATCAGTGGAAATAATAAACTTAACATTTGCAAAGAATGCTCCTGTTTACACAAACACTATTATAGTTATCTCACTTATTTCTTAACACATTATGAGGTGGTGGGTTTATCATCCTCATTATAGGAAAATCGAAGCCCAGAGAGTTTAATAATTTTCCCAACAGCACATAAGTAAGAAGTAATATATAGTTTCATTATTCAAATCAATTCTCCTGACTCAAGGTTCCATATTCTCTTCATTATACCAAGGCTCATTTAGTAAGCTATACAATTAATAACAACAAAAAGATGTAAATATGATTTATCTGGAACAGATCTAATGAATAATCTTTTATAGGTAGAGTTATCAGGCAGCCAATATTCAATACAAGAAATGATATTAAAATATTATTTAAATGTATACTAAATTTTCATATTTTTATTCACTTAATACTTTAAAAAATGCTTCAATTTCTCCACTGCTTCTCACAATAATCCAACTCTGAGACTTTTCCTCCTTTATTATCTTAATAACTCATAAATATTCTAAAAATAGATATAAATTCAAGCATTTTGTGACATTTCGTGATACAGAAACTCTATTACAAGGTTCTGGGAAAGTGAAACCATAAATTATAATGCCATGTATAGATTTGAAATAGAGACATATTCTCTTCTTTTAGTGGTAAAGAGATAGTTCACCCATTTATTCACTAATTAATTGTGCCGCTTTCATCATTGAGGAACAGACTTTAGACCCGCAGAAGACACTAAAATTAATAAAGTTTATCCTTTGCTATCAAGTGCCTTATATCAAGTACCTTCACATATTTGAGATTAAAATATATGACATAAACTTATACGATTCAAATATTTAGTAGGAAAGGATAAAAGACTAAAGAAGTATTGACGTTCTGTGGAAAGAGACTAATACCACCTCAGGGAATCAAGAAACACTTTAGGGGAAAGAAGACATTTGAATGGGACCTTGAATGATATAGGCAAGTGAAAGCAACATGGAAGAATCTTCTAGTCTCAGCGAATAATAAAATCAAAGGCAAAATATGAAAGCCCAGCCTGAGTTTTGGAAATGATTTGCCAGGTCATAGAATGTATGAAAAGGAGTACAGGAAGATAGATCTCAAAAGATATTTGAGACCAGGTAGTGAAAAGCCTTGAATATCAAACAAGGCAGTGGATTTTATTCAGTGCACCATGGGGAGTTACCAAAGGATTTTGATTAGGAAAGTGTCACAAATTAGGAACTATAATCTATAAACCTTTTGATATTTAAAAAAAGTAGAAGAGACATCAATCTGAGTGACCATAATTGTAGATCTGATTATGTCATCCTTCTTAAACATGCTTCAATGATTTTTTTCTCTTTAGGAAACAATTAAAATATAACATTTCTGAGAAGACCCCATGTTCTTTCTCTTTTTTGCTTCTCCATACGCCTTCACTTATTCCAACATGCTGTGCTCGCTGACTCAAGATACCTTTACATATGCTATTTTCTCTGCCAGGAAAATGCTTCCTCCGTCTTCTTACTGGACTAACTTCAAGAATATATGTAACCGTTATTACTTCCAGGAGATCTTGTAGTCTCTCTATAAAATAATAAAATCTCGCTAGCTATGTGTCTCCATAGTACCATGAACTTCTGTTCTGATGCTTATTGCATTTTGTTATAATTAGTTGTTTAAGTTTGTGTCTTCCCAGTTATACTATAAGCGCTCTGGGAGCATAAACTGTGTCTATCTTGTAGAATTATGTATCCCTAGCACAGTGCCTAGTTCATGGAGGTTTCTTTACAAATATCTGTGGAATATAAATGTGTGTATATATGGAAGAAATCTACATATGAAAGAGATCCTAGAGTAGCAGCAAAGATATACATACTATTTTATAGCTAAGAATGAAGATTATAATAGCAAATAAACACTTTAACAAGTTAACTTGTATGTCCTTCCTTATATAGATTAGAATGACCAAGCTTTTTGGTTGAGTGAAGTCAAATCATATATATTTTTGTCCATGGTGCTAAATATTAATATTTTGCCCTTGAGAATTGTTATTTCTTTGGGAGTTGGAGAGTGGGAAATGTGCTTCTTTTCTCTTGTGCATGAATTTACATGGATGTGCCTCCTATCAACATGATCATCATCATCATCATCATCATATCACCATCATCATTATCATCATTATCATCATCACAGCAGCTCTCATTTTCTGATCGCCTACAATGTGCTAATCTTTGTGCTAAGAGTTTTGTTCATCTTATTTCATTTAATTTAAGCAACAATATAAGACAGTCTCTGTTTTATTTAATGGGGAATTGATAGTGTTCTTTTAACCCATTAACACCTCCCATCTATACCTTATCAACAGGTCACATTTCTCTCCAGAAATGAAGCCTCTCATCTGTGGAATTCCCTTCCTCAATGGACTCCAGAGTGTCTTAAGCCATCTGTTCCCCTCTGTCACCACTCCTACCCAGTCCCAAATCTACCCTCTTTTCTCCTTGGCCTCAGGCCTCAGTCACTAGGGGCAGACCTCGGATCAATGAGGCTGAAGAGAGTATGAAGAGAAGTGCTCCTCCTTGGTCTGGAGCCAGCATCAAGCATCAGAACTCTTTAAGGTGGCTCTTTCTCCTCTTTGATTTCTATAAAAACAATGTAAAATGGACCAAAGGAGAAGGTGTAAGTCCATAGGTAGCTAGGTCTTATACACGAGGTGGGCATTGAGAATGAGGTAGTACTCAGGTTCACAAGGTGATAGGAGCAGATCCTTCTAGGGACATGAAATGAGCATAATACTCAAAGAGGAAAGGGATGAATAGAAAGGAATTGGAATAGAGACTTGCAATGGAGGCTAAGACTAAAGCCTAATTAGATGAACTGAGCCTGCAGTGATGGTGAACCAGGAGGAGCTTGAAGATACTCTGAGGACCAGGGAGAGGCTAAGATTTATGGTGGAAGGTCAGCAAACAGAGCACTGAGAAGCTGGGGCAACAGCAGCAAGTGAAATCAGGCAAGAATAGTACATTCATTGAAAGGAATCGTATCTAACTCCTAATTTGAAACAAAAGGGAGTTTACATTAGATGCAGTGGCAGAAATATTTATGTATAGTTTACTTCATTTCATCCTCAGAACAACTATAGGTGATGCTGTTGTCCCATTTTTTCATGTTGAAAAGCACAATTTGCAATAAGATTCTTGGTTTCATACAGAAAGTGCAATGTTAAAAACATGAGAAACTATGGTGAAACAGCAATTTCCTTTTTACTGTGATCATTTTAGATATGAGCACTGTCACATCACTATCTTTCTTAAGTAGTCAGAATTCCTAGAACTGGAAAAAAAAAAAAAAAAAAAGAAAAGAAAGGAAAAAAGAAAGAAATCCTGCTCAGCCACTATCTGATGGCTGCAAGTAGTTTTTCCTTAACTCCATGCCAGAGAACATTTTTGCTCTGTGAGCTGTTGCTATGCTAGCCTTAGCCCTGGGATCAAACACTTTACATGTGTTGGCCCTGGGAGAGTGCCCATCTCCCTAAATGTTTGGTTTAGTAAAAGCTAGTGTTTGAACTCAGTGATGAGGTCATCTGATTGACTATGGTTAATATTAACATAGGCTGGGGAAGAGTTCAAGAATTTGGAGTTCTCCCTTATATTCTCTGTCCACCCCCAAAACAATTGAGTATGGAGAAGATGAATCTGGGTTGTCCTTAGAATAAATCTATGCAGCAAGCAAAGGTTTTTGTTAGTCTATGGCCAATATCTATGTGGCCTTTTCCCTTATAGAACTGTCAAAACTTACAAAGCAGAATCACAACATTTGGAGGACAGAGAGACTATTGCAATCTTGAAGTTTTTCCACCCATTTGCCTACTTCTTCATCATGCTATCAGGGGACTGAGTGTCACAAATGTCAAAAAAATTTTTTTTTCCCTAGGTAGATTATTTTTTCCTCCATGTTGGTGATCAATCAGACAGGATTTCTTTGAGCAGAGAATCATTTTGGCAGGATGCCTAGCATTGTGTTGATTAATGAAAGTCCCTAGATTATAATATGCACCTCTGTGCAAAAAAACTATACTGCAATATGTAAAGTTACCCATATAATGAGAAAAGAACTCAGTGGAAAATTTGGAACACTAGTGACTCTGTTCTTAAGGTCTATCAGAAGTTTTTTGCCTTCAGGCAATAATTTGGGGTGTCACAGTGAGTGGCAAAGGAACTTAGTACACTAATATGTCTTTATCATTGGACTATATTTTCCCCCTGCTTAGGAAAATGGTTCCCTCAAGATTGAGATAATGAGCCAGACTGTGTGGTGAAGTAAAGGGTCACACACAGTGTAGGTAAGATCTTTAGAAAGGGACTCCAAATTGCAAAACTTGACTTTATAATTTCTAAACTGTGAAACCATTATATTCAACCTATTACAGTACCCAGAACCCTCTGTGAAAGAATTTTTTTTTTTTAAACCAGGACGCTAAAGGACTACTTTAGAGCCAGAAAACATTTTTTCCATCACAATCATGCATGTGAAACTACAATCAGGTTAGAAGGCCGTTGATGAATATCTGGGATCAGGGAAAGAAGAGTTTAATAGAGCTTTCCATGTAAAAATAATCTCAACCTCAAACTATTCTGGATGCTTGATATTGACTAGTGGGAGGAAAAGAAAAGAGTGATTAGGTAGAGAAGTGGTGGAAACTTTTATGAGGATATAGGACTTGTTTCCAAAGGTTATCTATCTTTGTCCAATATAGTCAACAAAGAATCATGACAAATGTGTGGTTTTATTCTGGCTTGAGTAGACATCTCAGGTGGCATCATCTAACATGGGATATAAGACAAAAAGAGGGGCTTCCCTGGTGGCGCAGTGGTTGAGAGTCTGCCTGCCGATACAGGGGACACGGGTTCGTGCCCCGGTCCGGGAGGATCCCACATGCCATGAAGCAGCTGGGCCTGTGAGCCATGGCCGCTGAGCCTGCGCGTCCGGAGCCTGTGCTCCGCAACGGGAGAGGCCATAGCAGTGAGAGGCCTGCGTACGGTAAAAAAAAAAAAAAAAAAAAAAGACAAAAAGACATTTATGGTACTAGTAATACTTTTAATTGGGTATATGGCATCATTGGTTTCCAGGTACTTAGAATGCTTGCAGCAGCATCAGAGAAAAGCTAAAATGTTAGGAAGCAAGTACCAGCCTTCTAGAGAAAGTCACTGGTAAGACAGCATGGTAGGGAATCCAAGCAATATTCAACCCAGCTGGAGATGCAGATAGATCTCCAGGCCCAGCAGGAACCTTCAGTGCCAGGTAAGAATTAGAAAGCAGAAATCTAATTAGATGCAATGAACCAACATGCATGGAGAAGAAAAATCTTCCACTGATTATGGAAACTATCCAGTATATTAGGAACACAACAAAGTCTTAAATTTCTCTTGCTGCTGAGGCTGAAGTTTTTAAAATACTCCTGGACCTGAAAGGAGGCTTGTTTGTGGAAGGTTTGGGGACTTAAAATTAGTGTTTTTCAAACTTTCTTTTAAAAGATCTTGTACCACTCTCTCCCACCCACCTTCTCTGCCCACTTTCTAAAGGAATGAAGAATTGAATGATAACCATGGAGATAACCATTTGGAACTCTTTAGGCAGGAGTTCCAAATATCTTCATGTGTAAGTGCCCAGTGGAGATTTTTTGTGTTATCCAGACTCATTGATAGAACATGGGTTTAGAGTTTTCAGTAAACTCTGTTAAAACTTCAATTCTATTTTATGAATTCCAATTTTGGTCATTCTTTATTTCCCCAGCTTTATTGAGATGCAATTGACACATAACATGATGAAAGTTTAAGGTATACAATGTGATTACTTGATACACATGTATATTATGAAATGATTATGACAGTTAGATTAGTTAACATATCCATCACCACACATGATTACCTTTGTGTGTGTGTGTGTGTGTGTGTGTGTGTGTGTGGTGAGAAGACTTAAGATCTACCCTCTTTAGCAACTTACAAGTACACAAAACAATGTTTTTAACTATATTCACATGAAGTACCTTAGATCTCCAGAATTTATTCATCTTATAACTCGTATTTTGTACCCTCTGACTAGCATGCCTTTATTTTTCTGATGCCCCAGCCTTTGGCAACCACCGATCTACTCACTGTTTCCATGAGTTTGGCTTTTTTAGATTCTACATATAAGTGAACTCATTCAGTATTTGTATTTCTCTATTTGACTTATTTCACTTAACCTAATGTCCTCAAGATTCATGCATATTGTTGCAAGTGGCACGTTTCCTTCTTTCTCATGGCTGAGTAATATTCCATTGTGCATGTCACATTATCTTCATCCATTCATCCATCCATGGACACTTAGATTGCTTTCATGTCTTGGATATTTCCAATAATGCTACATCAAACGTGAGGGTGCAGATATCTCTTTGAGAGAGGGATTTCATTTCCTTCAGCTATATGCCCAGAAGTGAGAGAGCTAGATTATATGGTAGTTCTATTTTTAGTTTTGAGAAACCTCCATACTGTTTTCGACAGAGGCTGCACCAATTTACATTCCCACCAACAGTGTACAAGGATTCCTTTTCTCCACATCCTCGCCAGCGTTTGTTATTTGTGTTCTTTTTGATGATAGCCATTCTGACAAGTGTGAGGTGATATCTCACCTGGTTTTGATTTACATTTCCCTGATAATCAGCGATATTGAGCATCTTTTCATGTGCCTGTTGGCCATTTGCATGTTCTCTTTGGAAAAAAGTCTATTCAGTTCTGCTGCCCCTTTTCTAATCGGGTAGTTTGGTTTATTTTGATGTTGAGTTGTTTAAGCTGTTCATATATGTTGGATATTAATCCCTTATCAGTCATATCATTTACAAATATTTTCTCCCATTCAGTAGGTTGTCTTTTCATTTTGTCAGTGGTTTCCTTTGCTGTGCAAAAGCTTTTAAGTTTAATTATGTCCCATTTGTTTATTTTTGATTTTATTTCCTTTACTTTAGGAGGCAGATCAAAAAAATATTGTTGTGATTTATATCAAAGAGTGTTCTGCCTATGTTTTCCTCTAGGAATTTTATAGTATCTGGACTTATATTTAGGTCTTTAATCCATTTTGAGTTTAGTTTTGTATATAGTGTTAACGAATGTTCTAATTTCATATTTTTATGCGTAGCTGTCCAGTTCTCCCAGCACCACTTATTGAAGAGAATGTCTTTTCTCCATTGTGTATTCTTGCCTCCTTTAGCAAAGATTAATTGCCTAGGTCATTGATTTTAATCTATTCAGTTTTTCTAACATAAGCATTTAACATCACCTATTCTCTCTAAACATTGCTTTACCTTGATCTGACAGATTTTGATGTATTGTGTTCCTTTTCATTAGTTCACAATATTTTCTAATTTCCCTTGTGATAATTCCTTGACGCAATTTCCTTTAGAAATTGGGTGTTAGACCCAAATACATGAATATTTTTCAGATTTCTTTTTGTTATGAATTCTAATTTAATTCTATTGTGTTCAATTATATTTGTAAAAGTTTAATGATAAAATTTTGCATTTATTGAGACTTATTTACTTTATGGAGACTTGTTTTGTAGACAAGAATATGTTTTATCTTGGAAAAATTCCATATTCCATAAAAGAATATGCATTCTTCTGGTTGTGGCGGTGTGGAATGGTCTCTAAACATCAAGTCAAGTTGCTTGATAGTATTGTTCAACTTTTTTATAACTTTCCTAACTTTTCACTCACTTCCTTTCTATCAGTTGTTAACAGAGGAATTTGAAATCTCCAACAATAATTGTGGATTAATTTTTTTCCTTTTAGTACTTACTCTTTTTATTTGATGTGTTTAAAGCCATGTTAATAAGTGAATACATTTTTAGGGTGCTTATTTCTTCTTTATTAACTAAATGGTTCCTTTATCATTATGCAATGACTGTCTCTGTCACTGATAATATTTTTTGGTTGTTCTGTACCTACTTAGTGTGATATTAATGTAGCTACTCCTGTTTGTGTGTATGTATGTGTGAATCTGAGTGTACATGCATGGTATAATTTTTATATTTTTAACCTATATATGCCTTTATATTTAATGTTAACTTCTCACAGCTAGAATGTAGTTTGACTGTCCTTTCTTATCTAATTTGTATAGCTCTGCCTTTCAATTAGTATATTTTTATAATTCGTATTTAATGTAATTTTTTTAAGTGTTTATTTATTTATTTATTTATTTTCTTATTAGTCATCCATTTTATACACATCACTGTATACATGTCAATCCCAATCTCCCAACTCATCACACCACCCCCACACCCCCTGCCGCTTTCTCCCCTCGGTGTCCATAAGTTTGTTCTCTACATCTGTGTCTCAATTTCTGTCCTGCAAACCGGATCATCTGTACCATTTTCTAGGTTCCACATATATACGTTAATATACGATATTTGTTTTTCTCTTTCTGACTTACTTCACTCTGTATGACAGTCTCTAGATCCATCCACGTCTCTACAAATGACCCAATTTCATTCCTTTCTGTGGTTGAGTAATATTCCATTGTATATATGTGCCACATCTTCTTTATCCATTCATCTGTCAATGGCCATTTAGGTTGCTTCCATGACCTGGCTATTGTAAATAGTGCTGCAATGAATATTGTGGTGCATGTGTCTTTTTGAATTATGGTTTTCTCAGGGTATATTCCCAGTAGTGGGATTGCTGGGTCATATGGTAGTTCTGTTTTTAGTTTTTTAAGGAACCTCCATACTGTTCTCCATAGTGGCTGTATCAACTTACATTCCCACCAACAGAGCAAGAGGGTTCCCTTTTATCCACACCCTCTCCAGCATTTGTTGTTTGTAGATTTTCTATTGATGCCCATCCTAATTGGTGTGAGGTGATACCTCATTGTAATTTTGATTTGCATTTCTCTAATAATTAGTGATGTTGAGCAGATTTTCATGTGCTTCTGTATGTCTTCTCTGGAGAAATGTCTATTTAGGCCTTCTGCCCATTTTTGGACTGGGTTGTTTGTTTTTTTAATATTGAGCTGCATGAGCTGTTTATATATTTTGGAGATTAATCCTTTGTCTGATGATTCATTTGCAAATATTTTCTCCCATGCTGAGGGTTGTCATTTCGTCTTGTTTATGGATTCCTTTGCTGCACAAAAGCTTTTAAATTTCATTAGATCCCATTTGTTTATTTTTGTTTTTATTTCCATTACTTTAGGAGGTGGATCAAAAAAGATCTTGCTGTGATTTATGTCAAAGAGTGTTCTTCCTATGTTTTTCTCTAAGAGTTTTATAGTGTCCGGTCTTACATTTAGGTGTCTAATCCATTTTGGGTTTATTTTTGTGTGTGGTATTAGAGAGTGTTCTAATTTCATTCTTTTACATGTAGCTGTCCAGTTTTCCCAGCACCACTTATTGAAGAGACTGCTTTTTCTGCATTGTATATCCTTGCCTCCTGTGTCATGGATTAGTTGGCCATAGGTGCGTGGGTTTATCTCTGGGCTTTCTATCCTGCTCCATTGATCTATATTTCTGATTTTGTGCCAGTGCCATATTATCTTGATTACTGTAGCTTTGTAGTATAGTTTGAAGCCAGGAAGTCTTATTCCTCCAGCTCCGCTTTTTTCCCTCAATACTGCTTTGGCTCTTCAGGGTGTTTTGTGTCTCCATACAAATTTTAAGATTTTTTTGTTCTAGTTCTGTAAAAAATGCCATTGGTAACTTGATAGGGATTGCATTGAATCTGTAGATTGCTTTGGGTAGTATAGTCATTTTCACAATATTGATTCTTCCAATCCAAGAACATGGTATATGTCTCCATCAGTTGGTATCATCTTTAATTTCTTTCATCAGTGTCTTATAGTTTTCTGCATACAGGTCTTTACTCTCCCTAGACAGGTTTATTCCTAGGTATTTTATTCTTTTTGTTGCAATGCTAAATGGGAGTGTTTCCTTAATTTCTCTTTCAGATTTGTCATCATTAGTGTATAGGAATGCAAGAGAGTTCTGTTCATTAATTTTGGATCCTTCAACTGTACCAAATTCATTGATTAGCTCAAGCAATTTTCTGGTGGCATCTTTAGGATGCTCTATGTATAGTATCATATCATCTGCAAACAGTAAAAATTTTACTTTTTCTTTTCCAATTTGGATTCCTTTTATTTCTTTTTCTGCTCTGATTGCCGTGGCTAGGACTTCCAAAACTATGTTGAATAATACTGGTGAGAGTGGACATCCTTGTCTCATTCCTGATCTTAGAGAAATGGTTTCAGTTTTTCACCACTGAGAATGATGTTTCTGTGGGTTTGTCATATATGGCCTTTATTAAGTTGAGGTAGGTTCCCTCTATGCCCACTTTCTGGAGAGTTTTTGTTATAAATGGGTGTTGAATTTTGTCAAAAGCTTTTTCTGCATCTATTGAGATGGTCATATGGTTCTTATTCTTCAATTTGTTAATATGGTGTATCACATTGATTGATTTACGTATATTGAAGAATCCTTTCATCCCTGGAATAAATCCCACTTGATCATGGTGTATAATCCTTTTAATGTGTTGTTGGATTCTGTATGCTAGCATTTTGTTGAGGACTTTTGCATCTATATTCATCAGTGATATTGGTCTGTAATTTTCTGTTTTTGTAGTATCTTTGTGTGGTTTTGGTATCAGGGTGTTGGTGGCCTCATAGAACGAGTTTGGGAGTTTTCCTTCCTCTGAAATTTTTTGTAGGAGTTTGAGAAGGATGGGTGTTAGCTCATCTCTAAATGTTTGATAGAATTCAACTGTGAAGCCATCTGGTCCTGGACGTTTGTTTGTTGGAAGATTTTTAATCACAGTTTCAATTTCATTACTTGTGATTGGTCTGTTCATATTTTCTATTTCTTCCTGGTTCAGTCTTGGAACGTTATAACTTTCTAAGAATTTTTCCATTTCTTCCAGGTTGTTCATTTTATTGGCATAGAATTGCTTGTAGTAGTCTCTTAGGATGCTTTGTATTTCTGCAGTGTCTGTTGTAACTTCTCCTTTTTCATTTCTAATTTTATTGATTTGAGTCCTCTTCCTCTTTTTCCTGATGAGTCTCGCAAACGGTTTATCAATTTTGTTAATCTTCTCAAAGAGCCAGCTTTTAGTTTATTGATCTTTGCTTTTGTTTTCTTTGTTTCTATTTCATTTATTTCTGCTCTGACCTTTATGATTTATTCCCTTCTGCTAACTTTGGGTTTTGTTTGTTCTTCTTTCTCTAGTTCTTTTAGGTGTAATGTTAGATTGTTTATATGAGATGTTTCTTGTTTCTTGAGGTAGGCATCTATAGCTGTAAACTTCCCTCTTAGAACTGCTTTTGCTGCATCCCATAGGTTTTGTATAGTTGTGTTTTCATTGTCATTTGTCTCTAGGTATTTTTTGATTTCCTCTTTGATTTCTTCAGTGATCTCTTGGTTATTTAGTAATGTATTGTTTAGCCTCCATGTGTTTGTGTTTTACGTCTTTTTTCCCTGTAATTCATTTCTAATCTCATAGTGATGTGGTCAGAAAAGATGCTTCATATGATTTCAATTTTCTTAAATTTACTGAGGCTTGATTTGTAACCCAAGATGTGACCTATCCTGGAGAATGTTCCATGCGCACTTGAGAAGAAATTGTAATCTGCTGTTTTTGGATGGAATGTCCTATAAATATCAATTAAATCTATCTGGTCTATTGTGTGATTTAAAGCTTGTGATTCTGTATTAATTTTCTGTTAGGGTGATATGTCCATTGGTGTAAGTGAGGTGTTAAAGTCCACCACTATTTTTGTGTTACTGTTGATTTCCTCTTTTAGAGCTGTTAGCTGTTACCTTATGTATTGTGGTGCTCCTATGTTGGGTGCATATGTATTTATAATTGTTACATCTTCTTGGATTGATCCCTTGATCATTATGTAGTGTCCTTCCTTGTCTCTTGTAACATTCTTTATTTTAGAGTCTATTTTATCTGATATGAGTATTGCTGCTCCAGCTCTCTTTTGATTTCCATTTGCATGGAATATCTTTTTCCATCCCCTCATTTTCAGTTTGTATGTGTTCCTAGGTCTGAAGTGGGTCTCTTGTATACAGCATATATATGGGTCTCGTTTTTGTATCCATTCAGCAAGCCTTTGTCTTTTGGTTGGGGCATTTAATCCATTCACATTTAAGGTCATTATTGATATGTATGTTCATATTACCATTTTCTTCATTTGGGGGGGTTTGTTTCTGTAGGTCCTTTTCTTCTCTTGGGTTTCCCACTTAGAGAAGTTCCTTTAGCATTTGTTGTAGAGCTGGTCTGGTGATGCTGAATTCTCTTAGCTTTTGCTTGTCTGTAAAACTTTTGATTTCTCCATCAAATCTGAATGAGAACCTTGCTGGGTAGAGTAATCTTGGCTGTAGGTTCTTCCCTTTCATCACTTTAAGTATATCATGCCACTCCCTTCTGGCTTGTAGAGTTTCTGCTGAGAAATCAGCTGTTATCCTTATGGGAGTTCCCTTGTATATTATTTGTCCTTTTTCCCTTTGCTGCTTTCAATAATTTTTCTTTGTCTTTAACTTTTGTCAATTTGATTACTATGTGTCTCGACGTGTTTCTCCTTGGGTTTATCCTGTATGGACTCTCTGCACTTCCTGGACTTGGGTGGCTCTTTCCTTTCCCATGTTCAGGAAGTTTTTAACTATAATCTCGTCAAATATTTTCTCAGGTCCTTTCTCTCTCTCTTCTTCTGGGACCCCTATAATACGGATGTTGTTGCATTTATTTGTCCCAGAGGTCTCTTAGGCTGTCTTCATTTCTTTTCATTCTTTTTTCTTTATTCTGTTCCACAGCAGTGAATTCCACCATTCTCTCTTCCAGGTCACTTATCCGTTTTTCTGCCTCAGTTTTTCTGCTATTGATTCCTTCTAGTGTATTTTTCATTTCAGTTATTGTATTGTTCATCTCTGTTTGTTTGTTCTTTAATTCTTCTAGATCTTTGTTAAACATTTTTTGCGTCTTCTCGATCTTTGCCTCCATTCTTTTTCCGAGGTCCTGAATCATCTTCACTATCATTATTCTGAATTCTTTTTCTGGAAGATTGCCTGTTTCCATTTCTTTTAGTTGTTTTTCTGGGGTTTTATCTTGTTCCTTCATCTGGTACATAGCCCTCTACCTTTTCATCTTGTCTATCTTTCTGTGAATGTGTTTTTTGTTCCACAGGCTGCAGGATTGTAGTTCTTTTTGCTTCTGCTGTCTGCCCTCTGGTGGGTGAGGCTATCTAAGAAGCTTGT
Organism: Platanista minor; assembly: GCA_004363435.1. Lineage (NCBI taxonomy): Eukaryota > Metazoa > Chordata > Mammalia > Artiodactyla > Platanistidae > Platanista > Platanista minor. The sequence goes on along the minus strand of RJWK010016506.1, from coordinate 16,280 downwards.
GGAAGTTTCCTGATGGGAGGGCCTGGTGGTGGGTAGAGCTGGCTGTTGCTCTGGTGGGCAGAGCTCAGTAAAACTTTAATCCAATGTAATTGTTTATATGCATGGCTTTAAACCTACCATCTTGTTATTTATTTTTTCCCATATGTAAGTCCTTTGTTTTTCTCCTTTTCTGCTTTCTTTTGGATCAATTAAATATTTTTCATAACTTGATTTTTATTTTCTTTGTTGCCTTTTTTGTCTAGCATTTACATATACATATAATTTTTAATTTATAACAATCTTCATTTTAATAATAGTATACTGCTCCATGCATATCATAAGATAGTAATATGTATTGCTGGGTATAGAATTATAGGTTGACTTTGTTTTCTAGTACTTCAGCACTGTTGCTTCACTGCATTCTGGCTTGTGCTGTTTTTGCTTAGGAGTTTATCATCATTTTTACCTTTGTGGTTTTGTGTGTACTGTGTCTTTTTTCCATGGCTGTTTTTAACAATTTTACTTTGTTGTTGTTTGGCAATAATTGGGTTATGATGTGTCTTCTTGTGGTTTTCTTCGTGTTTATTTTGCTGGGGTTTTTTGAGCTTCTTAGTTCTGTGGGATTTTAGTTTCCTTCAAATTTTTGAGAATTTTAGCAATTATTTCTTCAAAAAATTTTTTCTGTCTCACTTCTTGCTCCTTTTCTTCTAGGATTCCAATCATGTATTTGTTACACTGCTTGATATTGCCCATAGCTCATTGTTACTCTGTTTATTTTTCAGTCTTTTTTCTCTGTGTTTTATTTTAGATAACTTCTCTTGCTATATTTCTAAGTTCTAAGTTTTTTTCTTCTTTGTAATATCATGTCAGGGTGCTTTTATGTTAAACTTTATATTTTTATTTCCAGAAGTTAAATTCATGTCTTAAAATCTTCCATCAATCTTTTTATCATGCTCATGCTTTCCTCCATCTTCTTGAACATATTGAGTTATATTTACAGTAACTATTTTAACATCTTTATTCACTAATTTATCATTTGTGTTCTTTCTGAGGCTGTCCCTGTTGATTGACTTTTCTCCTTATTATTAGTTATATTTTTCTGCTTCTTTTCATGACTGATAAGTATAACTGTATTTCAATTATTGTTATTTTTATGTTCTTGGGTTTTAGATTTTCTTTTTTTTTTTTTTTTTTTTTTTTTTTTTTTTTTTTTTTTTTTTTTTTTTTTTTTTTTTTTTTTTTTTTTTTTTTTTTTTTTTTTTTTTTTTTTTTTTTTTTTTTTTTTTTTTGCGGTACGTGGGCCTCTCACTATTGTGGCCTCTCCTGTGGTGGAGCACAGGCTCCAGACACGCAGGCTCAGGGGCCATGTCTCATGGGCCAGCTGCTCCATGGCATGTGGGATCTTCCTGGACTGGGGCACGAACCTGCGTCCCCTGCATCGGCAGGCGGACTCTCAACCACTGCGCCATCAGGGAAGCCCTAGATTTTCTTTTACTTTCTTAAATATATTTATTTGGTCTATATTCTGGGACATAGGTACATTACTTAGAAGTTTGTTTTTACCTTTGTTATGTGGATTAAGAGCAGCTTTTTGTGTAGGGTTAATTTGTCCCAACTAGTGAAGCAATACACTTTTGCGGTCTCTACTCTAGAGTTGGCCAACCTTTTTCCTCTCAAGGGCCAGATGGTAAAACTCGCTCCAGGCAGTAATCTGGGGAAATCACAGGACTCTTAGTTTGGTTTAGTAGTTTGAGTCTTAGAAAATCATTGTCATGATTTTACCTGTTGTCCAAAGTCTGAAAGCTGTTATTTATAGAAGTTTATATTTATATATTTTGACTTTTTTTAGACAGGTATATAAATCTGATCTCTATTATTCTGTCATAACTGGGAGCAGAAGTCACTTCCATAAGTACTTTTTATTATACTTACAAAGTCTCAATGTTATTCATATTGTCTTTGTACCAGGATTCCAAGGGGATAAATTCTAACTTAAAAATGTGTTTTACTCATTTTAGTTCTTTATGTACATTTTACTTGTGAGTTGAGACTTTGGAAGTCATCATTCATTATGGCATTTATTAATATAAAGTTTCTGAATCTTTCAACATTATTTCATCTGAACTTATAAAAACTTGTAAATGTAAGAGAACAATTTTCTGCCTTGTTTTTACTTTTCATTTTTTTCCACAAACACATATTTAAACTTATTCTGCTAAAACTGCTCTTGATACTTACCATTTCCTATTCATATTAATGGATTTTGATTAAGAGACATTTCCTGCTCTATTCTCCCTGATTTTCTAAAGGATTATTTTCCTGTCAAATCCTAGCTTAAGGCTGAGAAGGAGGGAGGCTGAGAGGGTTTTGGCACAGCTTAGACCTTATTATATTTCAAGATTAAAATCAAAGAGTGGCAGTGGGTAGAATACTAAGAGAGAGACAAGAAAACAAGCCAGGTTGACATTTTAATGTGGGGTTGCACCCAGGGATGCAAGCAATTAGAAAGTCTGGGCAGGTAAATATCAAGATGTCCTTAGCTAGATGACAGAACAAAGTTGTCACTGAGCTCTTGGTTTTAGTCTGATTCTATGTGTACTGTATCTGGTAAGACTTCTCTGGTAGTTGTAAATGTGGGCTATACTCTTCTGTTGTTCATAGTTCTGACGCTCTTGGCCCTCATTTCTGCACCTCCTAGGTTATTTTAGCCCAGATATGACTTAGAAGGAAAAGGATGGGAAGGGTCTGCACCCCAAGTGGGAAATAGAACAATTCCGAGCAAGTTTGAAACCTTCTGGGGTTACATATTATGAGACATTTCAGATGCTATATCAGCTCAACACTTCATTTAGTCCATCAAGATGTACTGGGTACTTGTTATATGGTATACACTGTGCTAAGTAATGAGACTATAAGGATGATTATTAGTATATGTTTTCTCCTTTTGTGAATGTTAGTTTCTGGTTGGGAATATAGACATGCAAATAATTAACTGTACTTTTTATCTGTAGTATTAGGGGTATATGTGAAATGCTCAGGACCCTAATAGAGCAATTAGCAAGCCCTGTAATGACTTCCTAGTAAATACATTCGTTATAATATTCTAAGTCTTTATTACTCAATGTAACAAGATACTCCTGTCTTGACCATTTACTCATTATTTGCAATTTACTAACAGAAAAAAAACATGGGCTATTTTCTTTCTTGAGCTACCAATTTTCTTCTTTCTTGAGCTACCAATTTTCTTCTTTCTTTTTTTATATTATGGAGCAAATCATTATTTTACTTTTCCTTGAATTTGATCTAAATATGTTTTGGAAGTAACACTTTTTAAACATAAATTTTAATAATCTGCTTTTGGGTAGTTGGAAAAAAATGTCCAATCCTTCTTAACCCTAGAGGACTGACTGTCATTTTTAGTACCTTTGTGGCATGAGATTTATTTAATTACTCATCATCTAAAACAGATAGAGGTTGACAAAGAAGGAAAGGATCACCATATAATTTTAGGACTGGTTTCAGGTGATTTTGACTATTGTCAGATTATGAACTAGTTGCTCCTTTTTCCTTCCTCCCTCTCCTACTTCTTTTTCTTCTTTTGGGCATGTTAAATTAACCTAGTCTGTCTCTTCCTGAGGCACAGTAATGAGAAAGCCAATTGCAATAGTCTTGTAATAGAATTCATGTGTGAGTATTAGGCTATTTGAAAATAGTTTCTCATGGAGGATAGATCAAGATGATTATGTTTGCAGATGTCTTTGAAACCCTGGTACAGTACAAATTTGGTGGTAAAAGGATAAACCCAGGTCTCTTCCAGAATGTTAGTTGTAGAGGTGAGGGTGTAGAGCAGCAACATCTGAATTGAAAATCACCTGAAGGGGTGGAGCCTGTTTCACCAAAGAACACATAAATTGCTGTGGTGAATGTGATTTATTATTCATTCACCCTGGCATTTATTCTTTAATAACCTCCTGAAATTCATCTGGTTGGAGTCATTTTTCACTTCATGTTCAGGTGGGATGCATGCTGGGGAGTGTATAATCAGACCAATGAGAGAAGAAACAGACCAAACCATGCAGCTGGCACCATGTGGGCAATCAGGAAATTCAAAGCTAAGTGGGCAAACTGCATAGTATCAGCAGACATCTGTATCTGAGAGTGCTTAATCCAGCAGGTTGGGACTAACATTAAAGTCCAGGGGACAGACAGGGACATCTGAAGTGAGATGGTGAGCAACTGAAAATCTGGGGAGCAAGGCCAGGCCTACATGGAGGCTTTCAAGGGTGTCAAGACTAGGTAAGCTGGAGTCAGGGAACCAAAAGCAAAATATCCAAGCTTGGGCCAGCACAGTGGGGGCTAGGGTTAGGGGAAGGCTGTGTATATACAATGGGACTGGAAGAAGGGAAGAATTCACAAATATGATTAAAGCTCCCCAGATATATTAGATACTATTTTATGTGAGTGAGATTACTTTCAGTGTCTACTGCTGATATACTGTCTTTCTATTTTTTAGATAAGCTTAGAAACTAACCAGGGCTGAGCCTGCCAATGAGGAGGTGAGGCAGTCAGAAGGTGACTTTTAGTGCTCGTGCCACAAGAGCAAACAAAGTGTCCTACCTGAATATCTAATTTTCTTCATGTCCATTATCTATGCTCCCTTTCTACTTTTTATTTTTTGCTTAGATTTCATTTTGCTGGTAATAATTTCCTGTGAAAAATTAAACTTCCTTTTATCTATCTTACAGAGGGGTTAAATTAATAAATATAAGTAGGGTCTCTTCTAGCTCTAAACATTTATGATTTGAGATCTCTTTCTGTATATGTCTATACAGACATAGAGAGAGAATTATACCATCTATCTATCTATATCTATCTATTTATATTTCTATATATATATAGATAAGTGTATGTGTATATATATATATATATGTAGATATATGTGTGTATATATATATATATTATATATATATATAGAGAGAGAGAGATAGAGAGAGAGAGAGAGAGAGAGAGAGAGATCTAGAGCTAGAAGAAATCTTCCTGATACCTATTAGTTTTATAAACTTAAAAATTTCATACATATAAGAGTTATAAATACATCTTTATATGTAAAGATATGTGTATGGAAAAAATACATGTAGAGAGAGAATGATATCACATTATTTAAGAAAGAAAATTTTAAGTCACCCTACTCAATAGCAGGTATTTATGACAACAGTCTTTAATATTGTCAATTCCTGCCTGTCCCTAGCCTGTATGGTGAAAATCATTCATTTGTTTTTTCATTCAACAATATGACTAAGTACCTACTACATTGCTGGTGCAAAGAGTGCAAAGATGAATAAGATATGGCCACTATTGAAGTCTTACAACTAATAGGCACAAAAGGGTTTGATTCTTCTCCATGTCTAGACAAGACTGGCCTTCTTAATCTATAAATAAAGCATCTGCTGATGTTACCAATGTTGCCAGATGACCAGCAGCCTTTGTTGCCTAATCCTGGACCAGTCCTTCAATGAGCCCAATAGATGCTTATTCTAGATAAGGTTCATGTTCGGTTGATTTGGACTGATGTTCTTTTCCCGGATGGGGACAATCCTTTTCTTCCTAGTAAATGTGTCCTGGTTTCACCTAAAACTAGTCCCAGCTTGCTCTCTCCTTTTGGCTGGAAACTTCCAGCATACCATGTGGTTTTAGCAAGAGCTGTATTAAGAAAAAAATGATTAAAATTTTATTTCTAGGCCATGAAAAAAAAATAGAAATGTCATTTTACAGTAGTTAAATTCATGTTCATTCTGTATATGAATTTTTTTTCTTTTTTTGGTATTTGATTATTACCTTCCTCCTTTCAGACTGAAGAATAAGACATAATGTATCAGTTAGGGTTCATTCAGAGAATTAGAACTACGAGTGATAAAGGGTAAGAGATTTATTATAAGGTTTAGACCTTATTCAGTAGTGGGAGCTGGTGGAGGTGTCTGTACAATGCTGCTGTCTCTGAGTCTGGGTTGAGGTTGAAACCTTTATGAGTCAACCAGACTGAGAGGTAAGAAGAGGAGCTGGACATGTAGAGAAACAAAGAAAACTGGAACCAGAAAGGGTGAACCCATAAGAACAAACGGAAACCTATGTCTGTCTCTCATTACCTGGAGCCGTTCCCATGGATGACCTGGAAAAGAAACTGAAACCTGTTGCCATGGGCTGTGCATGTTCTTGATGCAAGACTCAGAGCAACAGAAAGGGAAGATCTAGCAGGATCAAGGGTATTATTGGTCTATGGTGTTGGCAGTTTGGGCACTGTTATCAGATCAGCCTTGGTGAATGTATTAGAGTTCTCCTGAGAAACAGAACCAATAGTATACCTATGTGGAAAGAGATTTATTACAAGGAGATGGTCATGCAATTGTGGAGACAGAGTAGTTCCAGAATCTGCCATCTGCAAGCTGGAGATCCAGGAAAGCTGCTGGTATAATTCAGTCTGAGTCTGAAGGCCTGAAAACCGGGAGCAAAGAGGACAGGAGAAGATTGATGTCTCAGCTCCTGCAATCAGGCAGGAGGGGCCAGAATCTTCTTTCCTTCGTCTTTTTGTTCTATTCATGCCTTGAAGGAATAGAATGATGCCCTCCCACACTGGGGACAGCCATCGGCTTTAGTCAGTTCACCATTTCAAATGCTAATTTCATCCAGAAGTACCCTCACAGACACACCCTCACAGACACACCCAGAAATGTCTGGCCAAATATCTGGGCACTGAATGAGCCAGTCAAATTGACACATAAAATAACTTTTCCAGTGAGTGGAAGTCCACATCCTTAAGCACATGCATGATGTACATAATGCTGCCATAACCTCTTTATCAGTCCACTGGGCAATGAAAGTGGTAGTTGGGAAAAGAGGCTGCTTGATGTCCAGAAAAAAGAGTAGTTTTATCCACCTGATTATCAAGGTCCTCCTCTGCTGAGGGCATCCATTGATGAGCATTCATATGGGACACAAATATCTCTATACTACACCCATTTAGAGTCTTCTCTCCACATACCTCTTCCCAAGATCTCCTTATGGACAATTTTTCAATTTTGTTCCTTCCAAGCCCCTAAGGATCCAGTTAAACCATTCATCACTGACCATGAACAAGATATATCTGTGCAGACTTTGGCTTTGTAGGTCAGACAACCCCAACAAATGATGGGCAGCTCAAGTCACATGGTAACTTAATGGCCCATGATTAAACATTCAGTCTATACCAGGGTCCAGCAGTAAGCCAGAAGCTGTTCCTCAAAATAGGAGTTATTGATAGAGGATGGCATAGCTTTGCTCCATAATCCTAGAAATCTGCACTGTAATTCACCTAGAGATCCTGCCCAAGGCTCTTTGCTTCATGCCTATCTGCTTCAAATATTTCAAGCACCATCATATCTGCTGGATCATACAGCCTGACAGCAGTTTGCTTGAGAGCTTGGACTGGTTGCACAGCTTTTTCTTATTCTGTGCCCCATCCAGTGTACTGACAAATAGAAAATCTTCTAAGTTTAGACTGAAGGACAAGACTGAATTTTAAAAATTCAACAAGTTATGGATACCTATGAAGGCTTTGGAAAAATAGCTTTTTCTTTGTCAGTGACACACACATTGCTTTTTCTGATCACTTTTGAAAGTTGTTCTTTTATTATTTTTTTTTTTTTTTTAGTTTTTTATCAGCTAAAAACCTTAGAGCTTTTTTTTTTTTTTTTTTGCGGTACGCGGGCCTCTCACTGTCGTGGCCTCTCCCCTTGCGGAGCACAGGCTCCGGACGCGCAGGCTCAGCGGCCATGGCTCACTGGCCCAGCCGCTCCGCGGCACGTGGGATCTTCCCGGACCGGGGCACGAACCAGGGTCCTCTGCATCGGCAGGCGGACTCTCGACCACTGCGCCACCAGGGAAGCCCCTTAGAGCATTTTTAAAGATGCAGATAAATAACAAAGAGAACCACTGGGTCTGTACAGTCCTTCTAAACCCTGAGCATGCAGTCACACGATAAATTGGTTGAATTAATACTTGAACAAAGAATGAACCAATAATTATAAATGGGACAAATGTTCACTTGTATGAATAGGTAGAAGATACGGATTAAATATATATGATAGTTTATATAAACCCTGATACCCTTATATACCCATATAAATTACTCAGTTTTTCTTTAAATTGAAAGTTTTATTTATTATAGGGAATGGATGTGATGAAATAAACTTTAGAATAGTTTTAGATTTACAGAAAAGATGTGAATATAGTTTAGAAATACCCCACATACAGTTTCTTCTATTATTAGTATCTCCCATTAGTATGGTATATTTGTCATAATTAGTGAACAAATGCTGATACATTATTATTAGCTAATGTCCATATTTTAAAATATTTCCTTAGTTTTTTACGTAATGTCACTTTTCTAGGATCCCATACAGGATCCAATATTAGATTTAGTTGTCATTTCTCCTTAGTCTCCTCCTGGCTATGACAGTTTCTCAGTCTGTTTTTGATGACCTTGAACATTTTGAGGCATATTGCTCAGGTATTTGGTAGAATGCCCTTCAACAGGACTTTGTCTGATATTTTTCTTATAGATATATTGGAGTTATGTGTTCTTGAGAATAGGACCATAGAGGTAAAATGTCATTCTCATCACATCTTCTCAAGAAGATACACATACATCAACATGATTTATCCCTGTCAACATTAACCTTCATCATCTGACTGAAGGAATGTCTGTCAGGTTTCCCCCCTATAAAGTTAGTCCTTTATCACCTTTCCATACTGTCCTCTTGGGAAGGAAGTCTCCATGCGAGCCCACATTTAAGATGTACAGAGTTATGCTCCTCACTTGTGGGTGAAACGATAAATTATTTGTAATTTTTCTGCATGGGAGATTTATCTCTCCTCCCCCATTTATTTATTTATTCAGTTTTTGTTGAACTACATATGGGGTCATGATTATTTATTTTGTCCTTTGTGCTATAACCCAATACTATCTTTTGTTGTTCAAATTGTTTCCTCTTTGGTCCTTAGGAGCTCTTTGAGTTTGTCTCTGTGTTTCTTTGACATACCATAATCATTGTGAATTTTTTGAATACTTTCTCATTTTCTGTCACTACAAGAGGCTCCAGGCTCATCTTGTATATTTCTTGCTTCAGGCCTAGAATCAGGCATTTCCCCAAGGCCTTGGTTTCTTTTATTGGAGAATGGTATTAGAAACAAAGATCTGGGTACTAGGTGCACTCAGTCAATGCTTCTATAGTGTCATTGTTTCTAGGCTCTCAGATGACAGAGCAAAATATATGTGTGTGTGTACCAAACTGTGCATATACATATATTCATAAATATTTCTATATGTAACCATCTGCTTCTATATTAAGCTGAGTTCATACTAATGAATTGCAATCTATTATCACATGGATCATTTTAGCTTTCTTCCCTTGCTTTTCTGTAAACTCCCACTCCAAATATGAAAACCTTACTTCTACCATTTGTCCTATATTTACCCAATTATTCTATCCTAGCATGTAAGTGTTGTAGACTGAATGTTTTTGCCCCCTCATCAAAAAAATTCATATGTTGAAACTCTAATCCCCAGTGTGACTGTATTTGGAGATTGAGACTTTAAGGTGATAATTAATGTTAAATGAAGTCATAAGGATGAGGCCCTAATTTAATAGGATTGGTGTCCTTATAAGAAGATGAAGAGCTGCCAGATATCTCAGACCTCCATCTCCTCTCAACCCCCATCCCCACCCCATGCACACACACAGAGAAGAAATCATGTGAGCATACAATGAGCTGCTGGCCAGAGAGGCCTCAACAGAAATCACCCCTGCTGGCACCTTGATCTTAGACTTCTAGCTTCTAGAACTAATAAACTAATAATAATCAAAAACTAATAACCTATTAGTAAAATATTAATAAATTAATAATATTCTAGAAAAAAAATCATTCTGTTGTTTAATCCACTCAGATATTTTGTTATAAAAACCTGAGCAGACTAAAACATGTAGTGGTTTCAGAATTGTTAACCCATATTTCCACGGGAGATAAATTTATCAACTAAAGTACAACGCTTATATACACTTTCTTTTGCTTGAGTCTTACAGTTACTTAGGTAAGCACCTCCCCACCCCTGCAACTCCCTTCAATGAAGGAAGGAATTATTTCATACATTTGTAATACCTTTAGATTCTTTTGTCACAGTCTGCATTCCATCCTAAAGTTCCCAACATCCTAAATGATTTTTTTTTTTTTTTTTTTTTTTTTTTTTTTTT
>RJWK010016505.1:0-35272 GCA_004363435.1 Platanista minor | reverse complement strand
ATTTTAAATGTTTGCTTTTTAGTTTTTCTAATGTAGAAAAACTTTTAAAGTAAAAAATTATGTTATGCACGTGGCTTGTACTGTATTTCTATTGGACAGTGTGATCTAGACATTATAAAGTATGATACTAATTCTTTGCATTAACAGTTAAATGGACATTCAATGCTAGAATCGTGAATAATTGTTTTTTAGTTGAGACATAAATGACATAACATTATATTAGTTTCAGGTGTACAATGTAATGGCTTGATATTTGTATATATTGCGAATGGTCATTACCAGTGAGTAGTTAACACGCATCACCACACGTAGGTACAAAATTTTTTTCTTGCAATGAGAACTTTTGAGATCTACTCTCTTAGCAATTTTCAAATCTACAATAGAGTATTATTAACTACAGTCACCATGATGTGATTTACATCCCCAGGACTTATTTATTTTATAACTAGAAGTTTATACCATTTGACCACCTTCACCCATTTTGTCCACCCCCAAACCCCTGCCCTGGCAACTATAAACCTGTTCTCTGTATCTATGAGTTCCGTGTTTTGGCTTTTTTGTTGTTTCTTTTTTAGATTTCACATACAAGTGAGATCTTAGGTATTTGTCTTTCTCCTTCTGACTTATTTCACTTAGCATAATGCCCTCAAGGTCCATGGATGGATAGTTGTATTTTTATGAAAATGTCTAATAAGATTTAATTAAATTTTCAAAAGATGAATTTAAAAATTCAACTTTATTTAAATAATTTTGATTAAAAACTTTCCTATGCATTAATTAGAATTTATATTTTGACTTTTAATTTTAATATATCATTTGAATATTTTAGAAAAAATGACTTGGAGGAATATATGTAAAATAATTTAATTTTATATTTATTTTAATTTTTGCTAAAAGTGTATTCAAATTTTGTACTCCTTGAACATAGTTACAATTAATTTTTAATCCTTTAGCTCTTTACCATCAATAGATACCACAAATTATGTAAAAAAATCTTAATTAGAGCATTATAATGTGTGATATTTTTCTAATGAAAATAAGAAAAATTCATGGAATGGATCAACTTATAAATAATTTATAAATTATATACCTTTATCTTATTATTCATCTAAACATCTCTGGCCCATTAACAAAAATCCCTAAAATGTAGAGTAATAATTAAATTCAAATGTTAATATTTTGCCAACTATGAGTAACAAACACCACAGCTTTAAACATGTATTTTACTTTTGTTATTACAGATGCATTGGTCTTTGCTGTTGCAGTAAGAGGAGAGAATACATTTTATTTACAGCTTGTTAGGCTGACCTGTAACATTTAGATGTTTAGATGTATGATATGTGGGCCTCTGTTTGTACTCTTGCTCCAGACCTTTTCTGATCACAAAGGGGACCCAGGGTAACCAGAAAGTTCTAGATGAATCCAGGTGTTCTCCTTGGAATTGCATCACGTGTGGAGGTTCCATGGTTTCTGGGGATCCTTCAGAACTGACAACATTTCGATGGCCCTCTCAGGTCTGCGTGACCCAAATAAAGTCTGTAGTCTAACTATCTGCACGTTTACTCCTGGGCCTGGATGGAAGGGAGTGGATCTAGGAAACAGGCAGGGACGAGAATGCACCTGACGATGCCCTTGCATAGGTGTCTTTCTACTCCTGCCCTTTCAAGAGTAACTGAAATAGCCTGGTTGAAATTGGCTGAGACAGGTTGAAAGCAAACTCAAAGCTTCTGCAATAGATGCAATCAAAGGGCTGTGAGGCCACCGGTTGGTAGAAAATGGGTCAAAGGGTGGAGTAGGTGGAAGGGATGGTACAGAGCGTTTATCCATCTGCCAGCTGAACTGTGACTGAGGAGTGAGGCTCTTGGTGAACCCAAAGGAAAGCTGTGGGCTGCATTGTTTAGACTGAGTCCCATGTTATGTTAACAGTACACACAAAGGGACAACCACAGACTGCATCAATCCACTAGGGATAAGTACTGTGATTTACCTATGCAGGGACAAGCTTTACTCTGGAAATTCATGGCTGTTTTCAGTGACAGAAACTGTAGAACTCTGAATGATCATTCCATCAGAAATAAAAAAATAGACTGGGAAGCAAAAACCCAGGGTTCTAGTCCTCGTTCTGTTATTTCCCAGATTATAACCCAGGGCAAATCACCAAACTTGGTCTAGGCTTCAATCCCCTGCCTGCAAAATGAAGAAGAAAAAAAAAAAATTGTGCTGCCTATTTCTTAAACTGACATGAGGATTAAATGAGACCATTTAAGTGAAAACACTTGGAAACTTGTAACATCATTTACAAATATAAAATATGATCATTTTTTGTTTCACTCGATAGTTCCTTCAGGAAGTTAGGCCTGATTGCTATTATTACTAGTATTACATATTGGTATAGGTTTATTTGATGTGATTATATAGTAAGATATGTTTCTTTCCCAAATGACTATATTTCAGAATTCTAAATTACCAGCTATTAAATATCCGAACTTCATTAAAGTACTATTCCAGAGAAACTTACTTTCATCAATTTCACTCATTAATATAAGGGTATTATGTTATATTTTTCCCTTGAATTCCCATTTCTCTTTCCCTCTCCTTCCACTTTTTAAAATCAGATGATGTATTTTCTGTAAGATATTTATGTTGTCAAAATTAACATTACCATTTTACCAGCGCCTGCTTTGCTTCCTCTTGTCTCTTCCCTTTCCTGCGCTCATCTACAGAGTTGATGGGGAAGGCGCCTCTTAGTATTCTCATCCTGACTCTTTTTAAAGGAAGGGACCCTCGTTGCTTCCTTCTTCGGCCCTGAGGCATCTGTGGCAGGACTAGTCTGGCCGCTGAGACACTCCCTTGTGCAACCTTGTCCTGTCAGGTAGAGCAGGGAGTGAGCCTCTGACAGGTGCTGCTGTCACCATCCTGGATGACCGTGGCGCAAGTGGCACTTTAATCAGACCAGTGTGTACATGTGGTTGTGTAAGAGGCTGTGGGCAGGTGACTTTGTCCTCGCTCAGATGAACACCTTGCCACCTCTGGGTGCTCAGAGTGAGTCAAATCCTTAAGAAGCTTTGAAAGAAAAAACAACAATATGAAAACATTAGGACATTGCTCCTAACTAAAAGATACGCCTTTAAATGTGTAAGAAGAACTATATTAGAAATATATATTGGAAAAAAATCATATTAGAATAAGTATTAGAATATTCTAAAATATTAGAATAAAGTATTAAAATTTTTTCTTTACTAACTGACAAAAGGTCTTGAGCAACTTTATGTATTCAGGTGATAAGTTAATTCAGGCCCTTCACAGGGGATACGATTAGAAGGTAATTTTAAATAGAATAAATAAATAAATTGGAAAAGACTTTAACCATTTCAGGACTTCCCTGGTGGCACGTTGGTGAAAAATCCACCTGCCAATGCAGGGGACCCGGGTTCGAGCTCTGGTCCGGGAAGATCCCACATGCCGCGGAGCCACTAAGCCCGTGTGCCACAACTACTGAGCTTGCGCTCTAGAGCCTGAGAGCCACAACTACTGAGCCTGTTTGCTGCAACTAAGCCCGCACGCCTAGAGCCCGTGCTCCGCAACAAGAGAAGCCACCACAATGAGAAGCCCACGCACCGCAACAAAGAGTAGCCCCGGCTCACCGCAACTAGAGGAAGCCCACATGCAGCAACGAAGACCCAACGCAGCCAAAAAAATAAAATAAAATAAAACACTTTAACCATTTCATGCCTTATAATTAATCTACAGAAATTATTTTAGGACTTCAGAATACTGCTTATTTTTTTGTGTTGAATTTTGTGTTTATTCTTATTTTTGTTTAGGATACATATTTTGCATACTTATATGGGAGAAAGGAAAGTATTCATGTTTAGTGCTCTTTTGTTTTCATCTCTGATAATTTTTTTAATTTTTAAAAAATTAAAAAAATTTTTTATTTTATATTATAGTTGATTTACAATGTTGTGTTAGTTTTAGGTGTATAGCAAAGCGATACAGAATAGTGCTTATTATGTTGATTATCACAGCACTGTGTTACAAGCTTAATTGTATGTGTTTTAGTTGTTTTGTTTTCTATGAATTCATGTTGTTGACTTTTTTGGAATTATTCATTCTAAATAGGTGACCAGTCCCTTAGCATTTCCTTGCTTCAGAAGCAAGAGGTGGCACGACCCAGAGAGGAGCTGGCTTCTTTCTGAGGGCACTTGGAAGACTGTACCTTCCGCATAGATACTATCACCCCTGCTGACGATTCCAGGGCCCTTAACATGGACCAAATCAGCAGATCCTCTGGAAATGTCCTGGCACTTCAACGGTAACCACTGCGAGCAATTGATTGATGAGCAGTGCCCTCCAGAGCCTTAGTGATACTCAAGACACAAGGTATAGGTAGCCTTGTGTGGGTGGAGCCCCAACTATTACTAAATTTCTTCCCAGCCCGTAAGAAAGGGGCATGGAGTTGGATTTCAAGTGCTTTAGAGACTATAAACAAATATGATAATTCTCAACTTCTGAGTTCGCAACCTGGGCTTCTGCTAGTTCTTTGTTATGGCTTTTAACATACACATTCACAAACTGAACCAGGAATTGAAGATAATTAACTATGAATTCTTGGTTATTGTGCTGATGATCTTAGAATAGTTAGGCTCACAGATATATAACAGCAATCTTCAATTTTATTCATTGTCTTTTCATTGTGAAAACAAAGTATAAAAACTTCACTTTATTTAGAAAAGGCACTAAAATTCCATCCAAATAAAACAACCATTTTATTATTTTTTTCATTTTTTAAAAAAATTTATTGAATTATAGTTAATTTACAATGTGTTAATTTGCACTGTACAGCAAAGTGACTCAGTTATAGATAGATATATATATATTCTTTTTCATCTTCTTTTCCATTATGGTTTATCACAGGATACTGATTATAGTTCCCTGTGCTCTACAGTAAGATCTTGTTGTTTATCCATCCTATATAGAAAGGCTTGCATCTGCTAATCGCTAACTCCCAATCCTTCCCTCCCACAGTCCCTCTCCCCCTTGGCAGCCACAAGCCTGTAGAACAACTATTTTAATGCTGTGTATATCCTTCCAGTCAATATACTTATACATTAACAAGAAACCTGAGTCCCCAGTTTGAGGAGGAACATGGAAGAATTTCAGCAGAATTGTCCAAAGCCCAAATTCCTTCCTGCCTTTTTTTTTTTCTTTTTCCTGCGGTACGCGGGCCTCTCACCGTTGTGGCCTCTCCCGGAGCACAGGCTCCGGACGCGCAGGCTCAGCGGCCATGGATCACGGGCCCAGCCGCTCTGCGGCATGTGGGATCTTCCCAGACTGGGGCACGAACCCATGTCCCCGGCATCAGCAGGCGGACTCTCAACCACTGTGCCACCAGGGAAGCCCTCAAAACACCTAATTTTTAAAATGAAGGCAAATACTTTTTGGCTATAGAACATAAGCCATAAAAAAATGGAGTTGTCTTTTATCATATAAATTTCTTTTAAGAATTGTTTGGAGAGACACACGTTCTGTTTGGACATTTAGATAATATTACCATTTTTATATTTTTAAAAGTGAGCTGTCTTTGTAGAAACAACCATGCATCTCTGAATAGTTTTCTGTGTAAAACACAATATCGAAGAAAATTATATCTTTCTAAATAGAAATAGGCCACAGTTGTCAGGAATTATGTACCAGAGCTTTAGTTACCAATATGTCTTGGGTAATAAATAAGGCCCCATTTAAAGATGAGTTTGTTTTTTTTTTTCCTGCGGTATGCGGGCCTCTCACTGTTGTGGCCTCTCCCGTTGTGGAGCGCAGGCTCCGGATGCACAGGCTCAGCGGCCATGGCTCACGGGCCCAGCCGCTCCGCGGCACGTGGGATCTTCCCGGACTGGGGCACAAACCCGTGTCCCCTGCATCGGCAGGCGGACTCTCAACCACTGCACCACCAGGGAAGCCCCAGCACATATTCTTTATTACATCTTCAGCATGTGAAAATATAGTAGTGAGCAAGACATATTTTGATCCAATTTTTAAAGACCGCATAGCCTGGTGAGCGAGATGCATGAACAGATTTATTCATTTGTTCATTCAGAATTTTTAATAACTGCCTACAAAGTGCTAGATACCATTCAGTGTTTTTGGCACAACTATGAACAAGTAAGCAAGGAAGGATCTTAGTCTCAAGGTGCTTACTTGGTAGGAGGAGACATAATAAACACAAAGATAAATAATTGAACAGGATAACTACAGATAGCGATGAGTACTATGAAAAGAAAAAGCATGGTGATGTGATGAAGAAAAACTGAAAGGCCTGTTGAAGAGATGATGTCTGAACAGGGACCTGAAAGACGGAAAAGAGCCGACCACTGAAGATCTGCAGGTGCATGTTCTAGGCAGAAGCAACAATAAAAACTAGGGCCCTTAGGCAGGAAATAGTTCAGTGTCTTCAAGGAACTAAGAAGAAGCCAGTGAGCTAGAGCTTAGTAGGAAAGGAGAAAGAGTGGAATGAGATGGGCTTGGAGAATCAGAAAGGGTCAAGCCATGCAGGGCATTCAAGGCTTTGGTAAGGAGCACGGCTTCCCATCTAAGAGCCTAGGAAAACCAGGAATGTTGTAAGCAGGGGACTGTCATGATCTGAGAAATTGCAGTAACGTGTGCTGAGATATTTCATTTCTATTTTCTAACAGCACTCTCCCCCAGTTCCCAAGAAACAAATTCTTTAGAGCTGGTTCTGGGAAATTGTCAAGTGGCACTACTCAGTGACCCAACACCAAGCTCACTCTTTACCCTAATATGCGATGCCTCTGCATTGACTCAAATATATCAGTTCCTGTCTATTCCTAGGGCCATAAGATAGGACACTCCCTGAGACACTGGTGGGTGGGGGGGTGGGGGGGTGGGGCTTTTGTTTCCTCCTCTCTGCTAAAGGATTTCCATACCAAGACTATCTAGCAACTGCCTCTTCCAAGAGGTTCATGGAGGTCAGATTTCCACTGGCCTACCTTTCAGGTGTGAACAGCCCTATGCTGAGGAATTTGGCAAACATACACATGCAACCTTTGGTCTAATAGAATCTCAGTAATAGTCATGCAACAGGGAAAATGGCAGAGATGTCCTGCAAACCACATAGGACCCCGAGAAGGGTGGTTTATGCAGATAAAGGAAGACGATTACAATGTTATGTAGTGGCTGCGTGTTCTTGTACATAAACACATGTGCAAAACTCAAGGGACTCTCAGAAATATTGGAGGAATGTGCATTTTTCCAGGAAACAGAAGGGCAACTAGGCTAAAACATGGAACAGCACATCCATCTTCAAAATAGCCTCTAAGTATTTTCAAAATATTCGGGGCTTCTGGATGAGATGAATCATTTGTGTTTATTTTGCTTTCATCCATTCAGCTGCCATTAAAGAAATACATATTTGTGTGTATACGTATATATGCTTACATTGTCTTATTTATTTATAACTATATTAGTCACTTTATATACTGACATATATATATGACAATCATTATGGACTGAAGGTGTGTGTCCCCCCCCTACCCAATTCGTGAGTTGAAATCCTAACCCCTGATGTGATTTGTCCTTATAAGAAGAGAAGAAGCTTGCAGAGATCTTTCTCTCACTTTTCCCACCTGCATGCAGAAAAAAGACCATGCGAGGACACACTGAGATAGTGTCATCTACAAGCCGAGGAGACAGGCCTCCCCAGAAACCAACCCTAGTACCTTGATCTCTGACTTTCAGCCTCCAGAACTGTGAGAAAATAAATTTCTGTTGTTTAAGCCACTCAGTCAATAGTAGTTTGTTATGACAGCCCAAGCAGATTAATTCAGATTTTAGTACCGTGAAGTCGGATGCTGGTGTAGCAAATACCTAAAAATGCAGAAATGGCTTTGATGGGTCACGGCTAGAAGAGTTTTGAGGTGCACACTAGAAAAATCCTAAATTGCCTTGAAGGGGCTGTTGATAGAATTATGGGTGTTAAAGGTGATTGTGGTGAGAGCTCAGAAAGCAAAGCGGAAACAATCAGAGGTTGAAGGAGGTGAAGATGCAGCTTGGTTTCTCCTTTTTGCTTACAGTTAAATGCAAGAAGAGAGAAATGGAAGGAACTGTTAATTGTCAGAGGAAGCCTTTATTATCTTTGAGAATACATACATCACAAGGAACAGAATGTTGGTAGAAAAAAAGGCCATTATAGGTGTTTCTGGTGAGATCTTAGACAGAAATGAGGAACATGTTATTGGAAACTGGATGAAAGATGATCCTTGTTATAAAATGACAAGGAACTTGGCTGAACTGTGTTCTAGTGTCTTGTGAAAGGTAGAACTTGCAAGGGACGACCTTGGATACCTAGCAGAGGAGATTTCTAAGCAAGTTTTGAAGGTGAAGTTGCAGCCTGCTTTCTCCTTATTGCTTATAGTAAAATGCAAGAGGAGAGAGATAAATTGAGGGAAGTGTTAGCAAAAAAGTAATCAGAACTTGAAGATTTGGGAAATTCTCAGCCTATCGATACTGCAAAAAATGAGAAAGCATATCCTGAGAGAATACCACGCTTATAGCTGGACAATCATTTCAAATAAAGATTACCCACAGATTTAATCAGCCATCTCAGTTGAAGCTAGGAATAAGGATGAGATTATACCTGCAGAAACACTGCCAGCTGAGGCAGAGACAGAGAAAACGGGATAGAATGAAGGAAGACTGTCAGACTTCCAGGACAAAAAGACTGTCCTTCCAGGACAAAAAATAGAGCTTTTCAGTTACGAACATGTGTTATCCTTCAAGAAAAGAGAAAAATGATCCATTCAGAGATCATCAGTCTGAAACTCCCACCACACGCCTAGTGGGCAAGGCTTTATCCCCTCCATCAAACTCCAAATCATCAAATATCAAATGCTGGCATCTTGATCTTGAATTTCCAGCCTCCAGAAGCATGAGAAAATAAGTTTCTCTTGTTTAAACTACCCAGTATTTTGTTACAGCAGCCCAAGCTGACTAATACACATCTCTACCCTCTTCTTTTCATATGTTTATTTGGCTCATCTGAAATTTTGATCACTTTACGCAAACCAAGAAGGGATATCATCTTAGCTCTTAACAGAGTAAATCATAGGAGAGCATCTTTCACCTTGATTTTCCTTTCTCTTTTCTTGATTTACTTTCTCTTCTCCTCTCCAGATCAGTGACCTGAGGTCACGGTGAATGATGGTGGTGCTGGGTAGTTAGATTACTTATTCCAATGGTGAGGCAAGTTATTCCAATTAAATTCCATTTCTCCATTCTGAAGTTTTAGCAGACACATTTTAGTTGCTAGTGCCTCTGAACTATCTAAGCCTGTTTTAATAGGTATTGTATTAAATCCATTGCTATGATATGTGTCAAAAACGACCCTTGACCATCAGAGAGAAACAGCACCTATTTTCACAGCTGTCCAAATATTTACTTGGGATGTAGAATCTGGGGCTGGCCTTGAAAACATTTGACCTAGGCTTCCAGCAGATGTACTCACTTTTAATAAGTTTCTACTCTGGATCCATGTCTGAGGACACTTTCAAAACATATCTTAGGGCTTCCCTGGTGGCGCAGTGGTTGAGAATCTGCCTGCTAACGCAGGGGACACGGGTTCGAGCCCTGGTCTGGGAGGATCCCACATGCCGTGGAGCAACTAGGCCTGTGAGCCACAGCTACTGAGCCTGCGCATCTGGAGCCTGTGCTCTGCAACAAGAGAGGCCATGATAGTGAGAGGCTCGCGCACCGCGATGAAGAGTGGCCCCCCCTTGCCACAACTAGGGAAAGCCCTCGCACAGAAACGAAAACCAAACACAGCATAAATAAATAAATAAATAAATAAATAAACTCCTACCCCCAACATCTTCTTTAAAAAAAAAACCAAAAAAACATATCTTAGATCAGAGATCAAAGACCTAGATGATCAGAGATCTCCATGATCAAAAACGCTTAAGTCTGTTTTTCTAGAGCTCTACCAAGTTAGGTCTTTCTGGTTCTGTATTTAGCAGTGTTGGAATGTTATATCATTTTACATTTTTAACTTTTATCCTACTTGTGTCTTCATATTTAAAGTGGGTTTATTATAGGCAGCAGATAGTTGGGATTTGCTTCTTCATTCAATATGAAAATCTCTACCCTTCTCAGTGGGTGTTTTGATCATGTACACTTAATGTGCTTATTGATATAGTGGATTTAATTCTATTTTCTCTTTTTTTTTTTAATATAAATTTATTTGTTTTATTTATTTATTTTTGGCTGCATTGGGTCTTCGTTGCTGTGCACTGGCCCTCTCCAGTTGCGGCGAGCAGGGGCTACTCCTCACTGTGGTGTGCCGGCTTTCTCTAATTGCAGCGGCTTCTCTTGTTGTGTAGCATGGGCTCCAGGCCCACGGGCTTTAGTAGTTGTGGCTTGTGGGCTCTAGAGCGCAGGCTCAGTAGCTGTGGCGCACGGGCCCAGTTGCTCCGCTGCATGTGGGATCATCCCGGACCAGGGCTCGAACCTGTGCCCCCCACATTGGCAGGGGGATTCCTGACCACTGCACCACCAGGAAGCCCTATTTTCTCTTTTTTTGATCTTTTTTTTCTTTCCTGATTTTCTGCTTCATGTTTGATTAATTGAATATTTTCATTTTCCCTCTTTTGTTCACTGATTAGCCATAACTTTTTGTTTTTATTTGTTTGGTTGTTTAGTTTTGTTTTGTTTTCAGCTTTTTACTGATTATAGAGGGGGTTTTTTTCTTCTTTTTTTACTGCTTTAGAGTTTCTAGCAACACTATCCGATAGATATAAAATGTGAGCCACATATATAATTTACAATTTTTCTAATAGCCATGTTAAACAAAGTTAAAAGGACCAGATGAAATTAATTTTAATACTTTAAAAATTTAATGCAATTATACCCAAATTATCATTTCAACCTATAGCAGTATTAAAATATTAATGAGAAATTTTATATTATTTTTTCCTATTATGTCTGAAATCTGATGTGCATTTTACACTTGTAGGATATTCCTTTCAGATTAGTCACATTGCAAGTGCTCAAGAGCTTCTTGTGGCTAATAGCTACAGTAGCAGACAGTGGAGGTTTACAGAATGCATCTTTAACTTATCACAAGTGATATTATACCACTTGACATAAAGTAGAAAAACCTTAAACAAAAAACCTTCCCTCCTCCTTGCCTTAGTGCTGCTAGTGTCATGTGTTTTACTTTTGTATAAACCTAAAAACAGATTGCTCTTATTTTTTACTTTATTATATTTTTAAAAGATTTTTAAAATAAGAAAAATGTCTTTTATATGTACTTATATTTACCATATTCAGTGTTTTTTGTTCTTTTATGTAGATTCAGAATTTTTTAAGCCTGAAGGACTTCTTTTAATATTTCTTGTAGTATTACAATTCTAGTTGTGATAAATTCTTTCAACTCTTGGATGTCTGAAAACATCTTTATTTTTCCTTCATAGTGAAAAATATATTCCGAGCATGTATAACTGTGGGTTGATCATCTTTTCGTGTGGCAACCCTGCTTCGAGAAAGTCTATTGACACAATTATTCCAACAGAGTTTGCTGGCTTCACCTCTCTGTGTCACATTTTGGTAGTTCTCACAATATTTAAAATTTTTTTCATTATTATTTGTTATGGTGATCTGTGATCAGTGATCTTTGATGTTACTATTGTACTAGTTTGGGGGGGGGTGCCACCAACCACACCCATACAAGATAGCAAATTTAATTGATAAATGTGTGTGTTCTGACTGCTCCCCCAACCAGCAATTCCCCCGTCTCTCTCCCACTCCTCATCGGACCTCCCTATTCCCTGAGGCACAACAATATTGATATTAGGGCAATTAATAATTCTACAATGGCCTCTGAGTGTTCAAGTGAAAGGAAAAATTGGTTGTGTCTCACTTTAAATCAGAAGTGAGAAATGGTTAAACTTAGTGAGGAGGGCATGTCAAAAGCAGAGATAGGCCAAAAGCTAGGCCTCTGGCACCAAAGAGTTAGCCAAGTTGTGAATGCAAAGGAAAAGTTCTTTTTTTAAAAAAATAAATTTATTTTATTTTTTTATAAATTTATTTATTTTATTTATTTATCTTTGGCTGTGTTTGGTCTTCGTTGCTGGGTGCGGGCTTTCTCTAGTTGTGGCGAGAGGGGGACTACTCGTTGTAGTGCGTGAGCTTCTCATTGCGGTGGCTTCTCTCGTTGTGGAGCACAGGCTGTAGGCGCGTGGGCTTCAGTAGTTGTGGCACACGGGCTCAGTAGTTGTGGCTCATGGACTTAGCTGCTCCGCGGCATGTGGAATCTTCCCGGACCAGAGCTTGAACCTGTGTCCCCTGCATTGGCAGGCGGATAATTAACCACCATGCCACCAGGGAAGTCCAGGAGAAGTTCTTGAAGGAAATTAAATGTGCTGCTCTAGTGAACACATGAATGAAAGAAAGCAAAACTGTCTTATTACCGATACAGAGAAAGTTTTAGTGGTCTGGAAAGAAGATCAAACCAACCACAACATACCCTTAAGCCAAAGCCTAGTCCAGAGCAAGGCCCTAATCATTTCAGTTCTGTGAAGTCTGAGAGAAGTGAGGAAGCTGCAGAACAAAAATATGAAGCTAGCAGAGGTTTCGTTCATAAGGTTTAAGAAAAGAAGCTGTATCCATAATATCAAAGAGAAGCAGCAAGTGCTGATGTAGAACCTGCAGCAAGTTATCTAGAAGATCTAGCTAAGATAATGAATAGAGATGGCTACATTAAACAACAGATATTCAATGTAAATGAAAGTGTTCTATTGGAAGAAGATGCTATTTAGGACTTTTATAGCTAGAGAGGAAAAGTCAATGTCTGGCTTCAAAGCTTCAGAGCACAGGCTGACTCTCTTGTTAGGGGCCGATGAAGCTTGTGACTTTAAGTTGAAGCCAATGCTCACTTACCACTCAGAAAATTCCAGGGCCCTTAAGAATCATGTTAAATCTACTCTGCCCCTACCCTATATATTGACCAGCAAAGTCTGGATGACAGTACATCTGTTTACAACATGATTTACTGAATATCTTAAAGCCACTGTTGAGATCTACTGCTCAGAAAAAAAGTTTCCTTTCAAAATATTACTGCCCATTGACAATGCACCTGGTCACCCAAGAGCTCTGATGGAGATGTTCAATGAGATTAATGTTGTTTTCATGCCTAACACAACATCCATTCTGCAGCCCATGAACCAAGGAGTCATTTCGATGTTCAAGTCTTACTATTTAAGAAATACATTTCATAAGGTTATAGTTGCCATAGATAGTGATTCCTCTGATGGATCTGGGAAAAGTAAATTGAAAACTTTTTGGAAAGGATTCATGATTCTAGATTTCATAAAGAACATTCATGATTCTGGGGAAGAGGTCAAAATATCAACATTAACAGGAACTTGGAAGTTGATTCCAACCCTCATGGATGACTTTGAGAGATTCAAGACTTCAGTGGAAGAAGTAACTGCAGATGTGGTAGAAATAGTAAGAGAACTAGAATTAGAAGTGGAGCATGAAGATGTGGCAGAATTACTGCAACTTCATGACAAAACTTGAATGGATGTAGACTTACTTCTTATGGGTGAGCAAAGAAAGTGGTTTCTTGAGATGAAATCTACTTCTGGTGAAGATGCTGTGAAGTATTTAGTATATTACATACGCTTATTTGAAACAGCAGCTGCAGGGCTTGAGAAGATACTTCAATTCTGAAAGAAGTTCTACTGTGGGCAAAATACTGTCAAACAGCAATGCATGCAGAGAATGCAGAGAACAGAGAAGCATTTGGGAAAGGAAGAGTCAATTGATGTAGCAAACTTGCTTGCTTTATTTTAAGAAATTGCCATAGTCATCCCAGTCTTCAGCAAGCTGAAGCACCCTGCTCAGTCTGCAGTCATCAACATAGAAGCAAGACCTTCCACCAGCAAAAAGATTACAATTTGCTGAAGTATCAGATGATTGTTAGCATTTTTTACCAATAAAGTATTTTTAATTAAGGGATGTACATTGTTTAGACCTAATGCTATTCCACATTTAATAGATTATAATATAGTGTAAACATATATGTGTTTTATATGCACTGGGAACCAAAAAAATTATGTGACTTGCTTTATTGCAACATTTGCTTTATTGCAGTGGTGTGGAACCAAATCGGCAATATCTCTCAGGTATGCCTGATCTTAAAGATATTGCCCCACTGTCTCTGGGCTTATGTTGTTTCTGATAAGAAGTCTTCTGTTAGCCTTTTGATGCTTCCTCTTTATGTAATTTGTCTTTTTAATCTGGTTGCTTTTTAAGACTTTATCACTAGTTTTTTTTTTTTAACATCTTTATTGGAGTATAATTGCTTTACAATGATGTGTTAGTTTCTGCTTTATAACAAAGTGAATCAGTTATACATATACATATATCCCCATATCACCTCCCTCTTGCGTCTCCCTCCCATTCTCCCTATCCCACCCCTATAAGAGGTCACAAAGCACCAAGCTGATCTCCCTGTGCTATGAAGCTGCTTCCCACTATCTATTTTATATTTGGTAGTGTATGTATATCCATGTCACTCTCTCACTTCGTCCCAGCTTACCCTTCCCCCTCCCCATGTCCTCAAGTCCATTTTCTACACTCTGCATGACAGACTCTAGGTCCATCCACCTCACTACAAATAACTCAATTTCATTTCTTTTTATGGCTGAGTAATGTTCCATTGTATATATGTATCACCAGTTTTGAGCAATTTAATTATGTGCCTACATGTAATTTTTGTAAAGTTTCTTGTGCTTGGGGTTCGTTGAGCTTCTTCAGTCTGTTGGTTTATAGCTTTTACCATATTTGGACAATTTTTGGCCATATTTCCTTCAAATACATTCTTTAGTTCTCCTACCTTTGAAAATTCCAAATTTTAAGAAATTTTTTATTTTGGAGTCATTTTTGATTACACAAGTGCTGCAAAAGTTCAGGGAGTTGATGTGCACTCTTCTCTCAACTTCCCTATTATTAAGATCATATGTTCTGTGGTACTTTTGTCAAAATTAAGAAACTAACGCTGGTACATCACTATTAACTAAACCTCAATTACTTATTACTTGGATTTCATCAGTTTTTCCATTAATGTCCACTTTTTGTTCCAGGATCCAATCCATGATACCACCTTGCTTTTATCTGTCAAGTCTTAGTCTCCTCTGGTCTGTGCCTGGGGCTATTAATTTTAATAATATATTTTAACACAATGTATCAAAACATCATTTAAAACTGATCAATATTTAAAAAATTATCAATAATGTATTTTACATTATTTTTTTCATACTAAATCTAGTGTGTATACTCACAACACAAATTAAACTCAGACACTTTCATTGGAAGTACTTCATCTGCATTTAGAGCTCACAAAATTTACAGTTGAAAAAGCAGATTCACCTTCTCCAGTTGTTCCAGTATACTTAAAATTCTTCCAATAATTGCACTATCAGTTTTTAAATTTAAATTAACTAATTAAGAAACTCAGCTCTTCAGTCGCAGTAGCCACAGTTCAAGTGCGTGATTGCCCTATGTGGCTAATAGCTACGATATTAAATAGTGCAGCTCTAGACCACTGTAAGGACTTTTGACTTTTATTCTGAGCTCTGAAGGGTTTTGAGCAAAGGAGTGACATGATCTCGTTGAAGATTACTCTGCTGTGGTGGAGAACAAATTGAGGTGACGGCAGAAGCAAAGAGACCAGCCAGGAGGCTAGTACAATAACCCAGGTGAGTGAGGAAGGTGCCCGGTACTAGGGCAGTAGCAGTGGAGGTGGAGAAAGGCGGTAGGATTCCAGGACTACCTTGCTAGACCTGACACAATCTGCTTACAGATTAGATGTGGGGTCAGGAATGACACCAAGATTTTGGGCTTAAAAATGGAACAAGGAATGTCTTTTACAGAGAAGATTTTGTAGGAAGTAGGTTGGGAGTGGCGAGATCAGGGGCTGTTTTGAACACTTTGAGTTTAAAATACCTATGAGACATTTAAGTGAAGATGTTAAGTAGACAGTGGATATTTGAGTCTGGGGTTCAGGAGAGAGAGTTCTGCTGAGGTTATACATTTGGGAATCATTAACACATAGATAGTATTTTGTTTTATAAAATATTTATTTATTTTTGGCTGCATCAGGTCTTGGTCTTGGTTGCAGCATGTGGGACCTCTCGTTGGGGCCCCCCAGCTCTCCAGCTGTGGCGCACTTGTGGCACACAGGCTTAATTGCCCCGCAGCCTGTGGGATCTTAGTTCCTGACCAGGGATCGAACCCACATCCCCTTCATTGGAAGGCAGATTCTTAACCTCTGGACCACCAGGGAAGTCCCCAACGATGGTATTTTAAAAGGTAAGATTTGAGGACTTCCCTGGTGGTCCAGTGGTTAAGACTCCCTTGCTTCCAATGCAGGGGGCAGAGGTTCAACCTCTGGTGAGGGAAGTTCCGCATGCCACAGAGTGCGGCCAAAAAAAAAAAAGAAAAAAGTAAGATTGGAGGAGCTCACCAAAGGAGTGCGTGTACAGAAAGAAGAGTTAGTAGCAGAATTTTCAGGAAAATGCAATTTTCAAAATGCAAGTTTTGAGATCAGGCCCCAAAGAGGTCAACAAGAATTGGTGGAATAGTATATTCCTCCAATTAAAAGCAGCGTTAGGCTCAGTGATGCAAAGGTAGTGATTAGCCAACCAGGTATAGCAAATAATTTTGCTGTGCTGAAGCAAAAATACAGAGCCAGAAGGTATGGAAAGATGTATTCGGTGAGGAAGGGCTTTCAGGCTGGCCGGGTGGCTAGTCAGAGCTGGGAATGCGAGGGTTCTAAGGACAGCTCTGGAATTAACAAGTGACAGCTGCGGTTAGTTTCTTACACGTACACAAAACTAACCAACCTGTCCTGCCATAGCGCATATGTCATAATGTTGGTACAACAGGCATCTCGTTTCGCAGAAGAGAAGCATTGCCTTGGACCACAAAGCCACTTAGCCGCAGAGCCTCGCCCTCGCGTAGATTACCAGGGAGGTGCCCTTCCCCCGAGGGCACTTGAGCTCTAAAGTGGGACAGGCTCGGAGGAAGGGGGGCTGACAAGGCGAGTTCAGAAATAGCAATCGTGATGGGCGTGTGAGTTCTGCGCAGAATTCTGACAAAGGGGAGGGCCTTGGCTTGAAGACGAGTGTAAGTTTAAGTATAGTGGAAGAACTAAGGCTAGTGGAAGCTCAAGGACAAAAAGCACTGAGATTCTTGAGTTGGCGCTGTGAACGATCCTTCCTTGCCGCATCCTCCCTAAGTCGGGCAGTGAGGAGCCTGAAGAACCGAGGAGTGAGGGGGCGGTGGCGGGGAAGGGCCGACTGACACGGCCCCTTTTAGGTCGTGATGCTGGGAGCAGCGTCCGCACTCCTATTTTCCTTTCACCGGGTCACGCGGCCCGGGAGTGGCTACCTCTCGGGCAAAACTATGGCCTGGTTAAACGGGAAGGTGCAGGAAAGCCAGTCTACCGGCGCCCCGGGGACACCCGCCGACGGCCAGCATCCCTTTGAGTCCCGGCGCCGAGCGGGCAGAGTCAGACCGGAAGACCCCGTGGGGCTGGGCTCGTGGGCCGCAGTAGAAGGGGCGGTGCCAGGGCACACGAACCAACCACGGCAGACGTGCCCACGTGGCTAGCATTGGCCAATAGGCGGCCGCGGCGGGGAAATTCAAACGTGTTTGCGGAGAGGGACTGGGATTCCGTCTTTTGTTCTCAACTCGGCTTTGCGGCGGAGAGTCTTATCTTGCCGGCGCACGGAGGGACGGCGGCGGCCGGTGTGTGGGCCCTTTAGCCGCGCCGCGCGGGCCGGTGAGCGGTGGGGGCGAGGCGGGGAGGGCTCACAGCCTGGCAGAAGACGTAGGGTGCGGCTCAACGGGCTGGAGGGGGAGGGGCGGGCTCTCTGCCCCTCCAATCCTCCCGGTAGTGCCGGAGAGTTTTTTTGTTGAGAATCCGGGAAACGAGAGGTAGGTGTGGGCTTGGCTGGAGAGAGGGCCTGGCAGGGCATCTGGGGAGACTCCCTCTCTTGTCTGGTGTTTTAGAACAGGGAGAGGAGATGGTGGCGTGATTCTGACAGTTACCTTTGGAACCTGGCTTCAAGGGGTGATACCTAGCTGCCCGCTTTATCCCCCTTATTCATTGTTACGCTCGAGGTCTGGGGCGCCATTGACATCAGTGACCCTGGGTTACTGGATTGATGGGTTTGAGAATCACAAAGATGAGACTGACAGGAAGAAAGACTGAGGACACTTTGTGGACTAAACATCAACACCATGCAGATGAGCAAGTGCTCAGTATTGTAGTAATACAGTAGATTCTTGGTATTAGAATGATTAAGGGAGCACATCATGTTTCTGCCAGATATGCACAAGAACAAGCTGCTGATACCCCATTTATCAATAAAGGGCAGTGATGTTGTATGTATCATGCTTTGAAAGCACTTGCAATGTGCAGGTTTACTGACATAAAGCAGATGAATAAAGGAATGGTTATTCTCACTACCAAAAGGATTTTTTTAATGCCTGTATGTCACTACCAGAATCCAAGCAAACATACCATCACATTTTTTTAAACGGCTGAATTTGCAGATGGCCCAGAGAAAATAATTCTGGAAAAAGAGTGAAAGGAAGGCACAGAAGAAAAATGGCAAGTTTGAAAGGGGGCAGCAACTCCTGTGTTGTGCAATGGCTTCATTGACGTTCTGGTGGAAAGAAGAGGTGGACTTACCTGTTGGAATCCTTGCTGGGCGGATTACAAAGACATGCTGTTGTTTTTGTGCACATGGCTTACACAAATACCACCCTGATAATATCTGTGTTGAGATATTCCTATAATTAATGCTTTAGTCTCCTGGGTTCTACAAGGCTAGTTGCAACATTTTTTTCTTTAATGCTAGTAAAAAATAGGCATTCTGAATAGTTCGATTTTTTTTTTTTTCCTTAGAAATGGAGGCTGAGGATTTAAGTGGCAGAGAATTGACAATTGATTCCATAATGAACAAAGTGAGAGATATTAAAAATAAATTTAAAAACGAAGACCTTACGGATGAGCTAAGCTTGAATAAAGTCTCTGCTGATGCTACAGGTGAGTTCCGCTCTTTTGAATGCCTCTGAGGTACAGGAAGGAAATGTTAGCCACCGGGTGTACACATGGTATACTTTTCTTAGTAATGGATGCTCGCCAGTTAGAGCACAAACATTTTATGTTTTAACCCTTTTGTGTGGAAATATTCCCACAATTTTCCACTTTCTTAAAAAAGGCCACTTAACATCACATATTACAGTGTGCTCAGAGGTAATTTTCCTAACTTTTCCATTATTGGCAGCTGTCATTTCTGCTGATATGCCTGTCATCAATAAGTATGCCATTTTTTTTCCATTCCTTTTTTTGCTGCAAACTGAGAAAAACCTCACCAATCTCAATAAAGTGATGTACAGATTTAAGGTTAAACACTCAGTATTTGATTTGAAGAATCTTCCCGTTACTCTCCTGGCCTTTCTTTCCTATTCTCCCTTGCTCACAGCAGCTTCCTTGCTATGCCTCCTGCGTGCTGGACCAGCTCCTATCCCAGTGCCTTTGTCCTTGCTCTCTGCCTGGAACACCGCTCCCCAGCTATCTGCCCACTCTTACCTCCTTCAAGTCTTTGTTCAAATGTCATCTCATTGAGACCTTCCCTAACCCACCTATTTAAAATAGCAACCTGTGGGATTGGGTGTGTGTCCCCTATTTCCTTTCCCTGTATTATTTTTCTCTGTAGCACTAATCACCTTATATCTCATTTACTCATGTGTTTATTGTCTCTCTCCACTAGAAAGTGAGCTCTCTGAGGGTGTGGCTTTTATCTGTTGTGTTGTGTCTGCAGAACTAAGAATGGTGCCTAGCGAGTAGTAGGTACTTAAATGTTTATTGAATGATGAGTGAGTGAAAGTGCCCAAAGTTTAATGCCCTAGTTTTATGAAAAGTATTAGCTCAGAAGTTGAATTCTTTACTATATTTTAGATTGCTGAGTTTTTTTGAAAAGTGACCTTTGGATAAGTTTGTTGTATCTGTACTAACCATTAAGTGGATGAGGGATTGAAAGCAAATGGAAGAACCTATAACTAGTCATGATGGCAGGTCATATTCACTTTGAAACCACTTAGAAACTGATTATTTCGGTGTTAAGCAAATTCTTAATATGGTGATATTCTATCACCACACTTTGTGTATTTAAACAGTGGTAACAAAGCTTGTATGCCGAGGTAGATAGGTCCTTATTTAAAATCTTTAGCCTGCTCAAAACTGTGAATACTTAACATATATTGATAATTGGGATGTAAGACATGATACTGAGGAAGATTAAAACCATGGTTTCTAGATGAGAAGAATTTAGTATCTCCTATGCTACATTGTAATATAGGTTTGACATCGAATGAATACTAACACAATAAGACAGGATGCTTTAAGGTTTTAATAGAGGGAGAATGAGGTATGAGAAATACATCTGCAAAGACTGTTTTTTTAGACACCTTGAAGGCTAACTTGTTAGCAAGGCGATGGGAGGTAAAACTGAAAATGAAGTTAAGATCAGATCAGATTAAATTTAAGGGTAAAAACAAAGTTATGGGGCTTCCCTGGTGGCGCAGTGGTTGGGAGTCCGCCTGCCGATGCAGGGGACGCGGGTTCGTGGCCCGGTCCGGGAAGATCCCACGTGCCGCGGAGCGGCTGGGCCCGTGAGCCATGACCTCTGAGCCTGTGCTCCACAATGGGAGAGACCACAACAGTGAGAGGCCCGCGTACCACACACACACAAAAAAAAAACAAAGTTATGAATCTGTTTTTTGTTTTTTTGGGTTTTTTTAGTAAAAAGCAGAAACAGTAATTTTGTTTGTAAAAGCAAATATTTAGTCCTTGTTGAAGGTAACTGAAACTAATAGAAGGAATGATAGTTTCTCTGAGAAATCTAAATTTAATAATGTTTAATAATGACTAAAATATCCTGAACAGGACAACTAGTAACACTAAAGAAGGTTAAAAATAAATTAAGAACATGAAAATTTTGGAGAAATGTGGGTAAATTGGAGGGAGAAGAAAATGACCATACCAGTTGCTTATCTTTTGTAAACTGGTTTTGTTTGATCGGTTTAAAACTAAGTTTGAGGAATATGAATATAATGTTGGATCAATAAGGTTGTAAAGGTTATGTTAGGACTAAGGCAGTAAGTTTCTAAATTTTTAATGAATAAGCATGAAGAATTTTCCAAGAAAGTTGGTACTGGTGGTGGTGAGAGAGGCTTAGGTTTTCTTTGCATCGTTAGGATGCTAAGATAGAATTATGCTGCTGCAGCATACAGTATTCTTAGACTGCATGTGGTTTTCTAAAGCTCCTCATAAACATTTATTTCCAAGTTTTTTTTTCCTTCAAAATATATAGCTTTTTGTAGTACAATATACTGTCATAAAAATATATGTACAGTAAATAAGTTTGCTTATATTTACATGAGTTGTTAAAGTTTTAAGCAAGTATTTTAGGCAGTTTGTGTATGTTCATACTGAGAGTATCAGTGATTAACTGTAATTTGAAAGAAAAGTGCAATTTGGCATTTGTTTTATGTCTCCTCTGTTGTGGTATATTTTGTCCCCTATTCAGATAACTCGGGAACTGTTAACCAAATTATGATGATGGCAAACAACCCAGAGGACTGGTTGAATTTGTTGCTCAAACTAGAGAAAAACAGTGTCCCTTTAAATGATGCCCTTTTAAATAAATTGATTGGTCGTTACAATCAAGCAATTGAAGAACTTCCTCCAGATAAATATGGCCAAAATGAGAGTTTTGCTAGAATTCAAGTGAGATTTGCTGAATTAAAAGCGTAAGTATTACCATTTTAACTGCATTTAGCTAACTACATTACATAACACATAACTACATCACCAAAAGGTAAAATGAAAATGTGTGGTCAGAATTACTTGTAAGAAGTTTAATATTTTTTGACGAAATCCTTTTGTTTATAATTAACGAGTAATGTAAACCTTCTTTACTGGGTACATATTTCCACAAAGTTACATACCCTAGACTCTGCCTAAAAAGATTTTAAAAATTAACTTATTTAATTTTACATACAGAAAAAAGAACAGTATCCTGTGTCTTTTGGAAAATAGAATGAGGAGTTATCAAACTTAGGCAAATGTGTCTTTTTTCTTAAAACTTGACTCTGAAATCTTTATTTCAGTATTCAAGAGCCAGATGACGCACGCGACTACTTTCAGATGGCCAGAGCAAACTGCAAGAAATTTGCTTTCGTGCATATATCTTTTGCACAGTTTGAACTATCACAAGGTAATCTGAAAATGTCAAGTCCGAATTTTAAGTAGAAGATAACTTGCTACTGTAACTTACATTTGAATGTTAAATCACGTGTATGAAATAGAAGTAGGAGGCGAAACGTCAAATGAGAATATGGGGGAAGAATGCTACCTAAGTGTAAATGTGGAGAATATTTTTCATACTGGCCCTTCCACTTGTGAGCAGTAACCCAGGAAAATAAGCATGAACATAACATGTGTACTATTAGATTCAGGAAACATCTAAAGGAAAGTGGCTTCTTTGCTGAGTATTTCTGGGATGAGGATATAAGATATTTAAACCAGAGCTTAGATAAGTTTATCATGTGCAATGGTGTCATAGCACCAAAATATATATATCAGAATATAATTGTAGCATTAATTGGTAGTTCAATTAAAAAAAAGTAAACTGCTGTAAAAGCTTTTATTTCTTGCTCACTTGGTTCTACCTAGTCTGGACATTCATTCATTCATTCATTCATTCATTTTTTTTTTTTGCGGTACATGGGCCTGTCACTGCTGTGGCCTCTCCCGTTGCGGAGCACAGGCTCTGGACGCGCAGGCTCAGCGGCCGTGGCTCATGGGCCCAGCCGCTCCGCGGCACGTGGGATCTTCCCGGACCGGGGCACGAACCCGCGTCCCCTGCGTCGGCAGGTGGACTCTCAACCACAGTGCCACCAAGGAAGCCAATCTGGACATTTTAGATAGAACAAGGGCAGTCTCTTCCTCAGACATTTTTAGCCTGGCCATTAGCCTTTACTCTTCATTGTCTGGGGCCTTTGGATCTATCCTGCTGGCCCTCTGGCCACGTTTTCCTGTTTTTCCATTTGCCTTGTTGCTGCTCCAACCCTGATCCCATTTCCCACCAGTAATACACATATTATCACCATTTTTTGTTTTTGGCTCAGCCAGAATCCTCATAGTCACATCCAAAGCAGGGCTAACTCCTTGGAGAGTATTCACTAGGACGGAGGTTGGAGAAAAGCGCTGTATAAACTCAAATCCTGAACTTCTACTTATGCAGATGATTTCTGAGTCCTCGTTATCTGAATCATCTCTGATCTATCCTGTGCGCTATCAGGTGACTTTAAAAAAGAAAATCATCCCTTTCCTGCCTAGGAGAATTGACTTGTTGCTTGTTAAAGTTTGGCCAGGCCTTTAAGATCATCTATCTCTCCTTCAGTCTACTTTTTAAAATTTTTGAGGTGTTATGGCCTATCAACAGCAACTATGAACTTATATCTGTAGAATACACATTTTGAAAATCTCAAATCATATTATCTGTAAATAAGAAATAAGCCTCATTGGTACCACTGGGATGTAGTAGTAACCTCAAGGTCCAAATTGTGATTATTTTGAACACAATTGATGAATAGGCTTTCAGGAAAAGTGCAAAATCCCCGAAGTCCTATGTGCTTTTGGTGTGTATGTGTATTTTTGTAGGGGTGGAGGACATTCCATAGTTTTTATCAGATTCTCAAATGAGTCTATGACCTTAGTTACCTCCCTAATTACTAGTTCCCGTCTAAGCCTTTCTTTCTTCTTTTGCTATCCTGAAATGCCCAATACATGAAATATCAGTACTCTGAATAAATGTAGTCTTAGTCTCTATCAAATATGTTTATGTTCTTAAAATTTGTAAACTGTGAGAAGCTAGAGGCTGACTCTTAACCATTTTTATACCCAAGTGCCAAGTGCATAGTATAGCCTAGTGGCTCCCAAAAATGCTAACACATTTCATAACATACATGATGTATACATTTAATATTTATAAATGAAATTCTGAACTAAATGTATTGGGTAAGTTTGCAGTTGAAAGAAAATTTGTTTGGTAATTTATCTGTAGTCAAAAGGTGATGTTGGTAGTTTCTCTGTTATTTTGCATTTTGGGGGTAGTGTAGCCAAGTCTGGTAGCTAAAGATTAATCTTTATTGTTACATTTTTTCACATGAATCCTTTTGATGGGAATTCCTTTTAGCAAAAGGTGTCAACCTTAATGACTAAATGTTATTATAAATGATAATTATTATGCTGTGTTGTAACAGATTGATGCTCTTGAGGCTGTTGCAACATCTAAGGCTTAGTTTTCCCTTTTACAAAATTCTCTCAAGTTTCTGTTTGAGTTGACCTTTGCTGCCCCCATTTTGTAATTGCTTTGCTAACATTTCTTTTACTTGTGAAAATGGACCATGGCAATAAACCAATACATACTTACATCAGTTACATCTTACACAAGTAAACTGTATGGTGTGACTTGTTATCAGAAGTGAGAAATTGCTTATTTCCTTATGAATAACGTGCGTGAGCCTTGGAGTAAACATTTTTGCCTAAGACCTTTAAATTTTTTTCCTAGGTCCTGATGAATACACCTCTGGGGAGTAAAGATTGCTGCATTAAAATGATTATTATTTTTTACTTTGTTAGGTAATTTCAAAAAAAGTAAGCAACTTCTTCATAAAGCTGTGGAATGTGGAGCAGTACCACTAGAAATGCTGGAAGTTGCCATTCAGAATTTAAACCTTCAAAAAAAGCAGCTGCTTTCAGAGGAAGAAAAGAAGAGTTTATCAGGTAAATACGTTAGTGTGTGCTAATACTTTTCTGTGGTGTTTTGTCCTGCAAAAAAGGATTCAGAATAATATTTTATAGAAAAATATCATTTATTTAGAATGATCAAAATCTAAGATTAAGTTTTAGATGTAAAGGAGGTAAGACTTTTAGAAGTAACAAAGCCATTACTTTCTTGGAATTTTTTTTTTCCCGAATCAAACTCTAATTGGTAACACATTAAAAACAGCTTGATCGGGCTTCCCTGGTGGCGCAGTGGTTGAGAGTCCGCCTGCCGATGCAGGGGACGTGGGTTCGTGCCCCGGTCCGGGAAGATCCCACATGCCGCGGAGCGGCTGGGCCCGTGAACCGTGGCCGCTGAGCCTGCGCGTCCGGAGCCTGTGCTCCGCAACGGGAGAGGCCACAACGGGGAGAGGCCCGCGTACTGCAAAAAAAAAAAAAGAAAGAAAACAGCTTGATCTAAAACAATAAGGTCCCACTGTATAGTACAGGGAACTGTATTCAATATCCTGTAATAAACAATAATGGAAAAGAATATGAAAAAGAATATATATATATATAAATTACTTTGCTGTACACTGGAAACTATTACAGCATTGTAAATCAACTATACTTCAGTTAAAAACAAACAAACAGAAAAACTTGATCTAGGCAAGAGAATGACTTTTTTTTTTTTTTTTTCCTTTTTTTTTTTTTTTGCGGTGTGTGGGCCTCTCACTGTTGTGGCTTCTCTGTTAGCGGAGCACAGGCTCGGGATGCACAGGCTCAGCGGCCATGGCTCACAGGCTCAGCCGCTCCGCAGCATGTGGGATCTTCCCGGACCGAGACACGAACCCGTGTCCCCTGAATCGGCAGGTGGACTCTCAACCACTGCGCCACCAGGGAAGCCCAAGAGAATGACTTTTTGCTATTAGAAATAAGGAATGTGTCTTTACTCTGAGTAAACAGTTATATAATTATGGAATAGTTTTGAAGTATAGTTAGAGCATCATCTTCATAACATCTTCATGTCTGCATATCTTATTTGGGGACAAATATTTACTATGAGTTGACTTTTAAAACATTCTTATTTATGAGATTACTTTTTTGTGTATTTCTTATGTCCTTATAAATTTAATTACAATTTCAAATGTTTACAGCATCTACAGTATCAAATGTGCAAGAACCATTCCCCAGTACACTTGGACATTTACCAAATAGGAACATCAGTTGTGATTCCAGAGCACAGACTAAAGCCAGGTTTTTGTATGGGTAAGGAAACTGAATCCATTTTTTAAATGCTCATCCTACATTTATATTATTTATACATCTGCATATATATTTTCATGTTACAATAAGAATGTTTAACAGTTGATGAAAATGCATGTGTCAGTATTATTCTTTTAAAAATCAGGAGTATTTTCTTTCTGTTTAGAGAGAACATACCCCCTCAAGATGCAGAGATAGGCCATCGAAATCCTTTGAAACAAACAAACAAAGCTAAACGAGTAAGTTATTTTTAACTCTGATTAAAATGGTAGTGGTGAGGTCTATACTTATTTCCTAGTTAGTTACTTAATCTTTCAAAACATTTTTAGTCATGCCCATTCGGAAGAGTCCCAGTTAACCTTCTGAGTAGCCCGGATTACCATGAGAAGACAGATGCTTCAGTTGCACCACCTTTTACTAAAAGGTACGTTTGAGTTTTAATTTTTTAATTTAGTTTCAAATCTTGAAGATTGATGGCAGAATGATCT
The DNA here is from genome assembly GCA_004363435.1 of Platanista minor. Lineage (NCBI taxonomy): Eukaryota > Metazoa > Chordata > Mammalia > Artiodactyla > Platanistidae > Platanista > Platanista minor. The sequence continues at coordinate 8,599 of RJWK010016505.1, read as the reverse complement.
TAAAAAAGTCTTTTACTATGTGAAAGTAATTATGATTACATTTTTATTTAGTATGAGGAATGAGTGGGAGATATGACTTTATTTTGCTTTTGCACTCATTAAAAATATTCATTAAAGGAACTATTAAAAAATTAGGAAACCCAGAGGAAAAAAGTTTAAGTCAACACGCAGCTTAAAAGACTGTGCACATAGCCCTGGGGTAAAAACTCCTGATGTTTGAACATTTCTCCCTTATGGTAGCCTCTCTGGTAAGACTCTTTTTAGTAGGTATGGAAGTCTCCATAGGGGAACGATTTCTTTTGCAGCTAGTTCAAGGAAAGGGGCAGCTATCAGTGGGAGAGATGATTAATTCACTCACTTGCTCCTTTTTTTCTACATGTGCACCTCACTTTACAGTCAGCCCTTATTCTTTTTTGTTTGTTTGTTTGTTTTAATTTATTTATTTTGGCTGCGCTGGGTCTTCGTTGCGGCATGCAGGCTTCTCTAGTTGCAGCGCATGGACTCAGTAGTTGTGGCGTGCAGGCTTAGTTACAGTATGTGGGATCTTAGTTCCCTGACCAGGGATTGAACCCCTGCATTGGGAGGGAGTCTTAACCGCTGGCCCACCAGGGAAGTCCCCACTTATTTGCTTCTGAGCCTAGGGCTTCAAGAAGTGGGGCAGGGTAGGTAGAGATGAAGTATTGTTCACCACATCTAATGTGTTCTCTTTCCTTCAGCCTGAAAACTGAGAATCTCGTATTCCAGCTTAGCTAAGGGACCTCATTTTTCTACTCTATTTTTAACTGTAACCACTATTCATTACATTATTTCTAATGGGAAAGGCTCCTTGGATTCTAGAAAATCATTTTGCAAGTAAACTTTAGAAATATACCGTTTGTTTTTAGCTGGTGTCTTCTATACTTAAATTCTTATTATACTTAGGGCTTGACTGAACATTTATATTAAAGAGCATTTTGGATGTCAAGGTTAAGCTCCAAAATCTTATGACTATTTTCTTGTCATCTCCATTTCAAGTGCTAGCTTAGGAGATTTTCTCCCACTCAAAAAGATAAACAAACCAGCCATTTTCTTGGTGCTTGTTTTGATAGACTGTGAGCTAGGCACTCGCCCATAGGAAAGCCTACACCCTAGTTCTTATCCTTAAGCTATTTGCAACGTGAAATGTAGTTTGATCTACGTACTGCTGTTCCCTTGTCCTTTCCCACATTCATACCTTGACTCCAGCTATTACTTATTACATAACAGGGTAGGCAATCACCTACTTACTACTCATCTCTCTCACTTTTATCACTGCCCAGCACTTTAGTCACGTTTATACTGGAATCTTGTTATTTTTAAAAATATCTTTCCAGGGGACTTCCCTGATGGCTCAGTGGTTAAGGATCCTCCTGCCAATGCAGGGGACACGGGTTCGAACCCTGGTCCGGGAAGATCCCACATGCCACGGAGCAACTAAGCCCATATGCCACAACTAGTGAGCCCGTGTGCCACAACTACTGAAGCCTGCATGCCTAGAGCCCGTGCTCTGCAACAAAGAGAAGCCACCGCAATGAGAAGCCCACGCACCACGACGAAGAGTAGCCCCCACTCGCCGCAACTAGAGAAAGTCTGCACGCAACAACGAAGACCCAACACAGCCAAAAATAAATAAATACATACATACATTTATTTAAAAAAAGCTTTCCAAGTGATTTTTCCAATTAAAAGGTGTACATATTGTTAAAGTCAACTTTAAAATTGAAAAAAGTTGAAATGATTGATTTCAGGTTAAACATTACAATTGTTTTGTTTCATGGGTAACAGACAGATCTCTGGATCAGAATGCCGAGATACAGTCGTTTCTGGATCTAAATCAAGTGGAAATGATTCCAGTGACTTGAGACATTTAATGGTATGTCCATTTTTAAATCTTTCCATGAAGCAAGGGTTCCTGACCCAGGGTCCATGGAGCTTTTTCTGGGAAAGGAGTCCATGATTTATGTATCTCCAGCAGTGTTCCTGAAGCCCCAAGAGACGTTGGACCACTGAAGGGAAGTGGCACATAAGTCCTAAACTGTTTCTCCTCAGTTGAGGTGGTAGGGCAATGATCAGCGATCTCCTGGGGTAACTCTGAAGTAGCAATTATTATATAGTGTTTTAGCAGGTTAGTTGGCCTGGATTTGGGACTAGCGGGGTGAGCCATGGCCCCCAGCTTTTGTTTCTTGGTGTGTTTAATCATATGATCTGGCAGGGCATCTCAGACAAAAATGAGGGAGTGGCTTTGTGATGGGACAGAGGTGAGGGCTTAGATAATCCTGGCGTCCTGATATGGCAGATGTGTGAACTTCAAAGACAGGAAACAGCTTTAATCCCTGGTGCACTGATTTTTAGGGGTTATACTATTCTTACTCTAGTTGAGTTAAACCCCTGGCATCACAATGTAGGTCTTTTTGATTTTCGATTCCTTGTAATTCATCTCTCTCTTTCATGGTCTTTGCTTTTAAATAATGAGTTTAACTAGTTTACAGCTATCTTAGAGAATAGTGCATAGTTGTGTCAAAAGTTTATTTTCTGGGTTTAGAATAATACTGTCTTAGACTTATACAAATCTTAATTTTGACCAGTGCTGTTATTTTTGGTGATAAAATATGATCACAGTAACAAAATAATGAAGTGTGTTTTATGTTAGATTCAAATTTTCCAACCTCTCTTTTTAAGTGACTATATTTTATCATTTGATTAATATGTCTGTTGAAAGTAAATTGGCCAGTTTTATGGTTATGGCCATTCCCATTGCTCTAGTCAGTGATTCAAGAAGTTATCTTTGCTGGCAGTTTGTGAGTCCACATGTAAGTATAATAGATAATTTTCCTAGCAGTCTTTTCATATAGGTGAGACTTTAGTATACTGAACACTAACACAGATTAGTACTACTTCCGTTGATGAGACTTTATTTTATATAAAATCAAATCAAATCTTATTCTTTTTATGTAGTCTGTTAAAAGTATTCGTTCCAAGGAACCTCTGATGTCAGATGAGAAGAGTTCTGAACTTATTACTGATTCTGTAACCCTGAAGAATAAAAGTGAATCAAGCCTTCTAACAAAATTAGAAGGTAAGAGTGACAAAACAGACTACTTCTTTAATTAAGAGAATCACTTTGTACTTGTGAAAGTTGACCAGCCACCTAACAATTGCCATGTAAGACTATGACTATGTCCCTTTATCTTGTATTTCAGTTAAATTTTATAGGTTATATGAAAAGTATTAAATTCTATAGCAAAGAAAGTTTATTTGCCTAAAAGGTGCATTAAAGGAAGATTGGAGGGAAAATACAGTGGCATGGAGTTATTGTTCTCAGTTGGCTTGATAAATACTTTCTGGAAAGGACACAGAAGCTGTATTTATATGATAATTCTCCCTTTCCTCTTTTGTCAAACATTTGCTTTTCCAATATAAGTACTATGGTGAATGTTCTAAGGATATATACGTGAATGAGACAGGGTCCCAAGGCCAACCAGTGTGGGAAATCTGCTGATAAATATAATGCTGGGTAGAATATAGAGTATCATGAGAACCACATCAATAAAATGCTATGAGGATTCAGTGGAAGGAGAAATCTGAGGAACTAATTTGGTTTAGGGGAAATAAGGAAATAGTTTGTGGAGGAGAAGAAACGTGAAGAATTGTTAGCATTTAAATAGGAAGAAATAGCAGTGATAGAGTATTTCAGATGGAGGGGATAACATAAGCAAAAGAATAAAACATTCTAGGAACAAAGATGGTCTATTATGCTGAAAACTGTAACACAGGTAGTATAGAAGTGGGAGATAAGACTAGTTAGACTTAGAATGTCAGGCTTAAATTTTTTATTTTTTTAGATGTCAGAGTACCATCAAAGATTTTTGAATGGGATCATGAATTGGATGATCATTGTCCAAACAAAATTTTCCAGATTGGGTGTAATTTTTTCTTTTAATTTGACTGAAGAGGAACACTGGGACTTTTCTGGTTTTAGCCCGGAAAATCCCATGTCACAGGAAAGCCCTTAGTCCCTGCAAACTGGGATGCCATTATTTTGATTGGGAACGTCAGCGTCCCTTCGTATCCGCGGGGCATTGTTTCCAGGATCCCTCTCGGCTGCCCAAATCCTCGGTTGCTCAAGTCCCTTATATAAAATGATGTAGTATAGTCAGCCCTGTGGAACCTGCAGGTACGGAGGGCCAACTCTAGATTCTTCTTCCCAGTAATTGGGGGAAACTCATATTTTATATTTTCATGATACGTATTACAAACTGATATGATTGAAAAATCATCTTTACCGAAAATTCTTGTTTATAGTACTGACCTGGCACCTAATTTAATGCTTTCATTTCTTTCACACACATTTCCATCGAGTGTATTCAGAGTGGGGTTGTCGGGTCACAGGATGTTGTATATATTCAGCTCCTCGATAGTGCTGAACGGTTTTCCAAAGTGTTGTGTTTGACCAGCACTTATGTTGCTCTTGCTCCATATTCTTCCCAATAGTTTTTATTGTTGGTTTTTAATGTTAAACATTCTGATTCTGCTAAATGATATCTCACTGTGTTTTTTTTTTTTTTTTGGTACGTGGGCCTCTCACTGCTGTGGCCTCTCCCGTTGCGGAGCACAGGCTCCGGACGCGCAGGCTCAGCGGCCATGGCTCACGGGCCTAGCCGCTCCACTGCATGTGGGATCCTCCCGGACAAGAGCCCGAACCCGCGTCCCCTGCATCGGCAGGCGGACTTTGAACCACTGTGCCACCAGGGAAGCCCTCACTGTGGTTTTAATTCGCATTTTTCTGATGTAACGATGCTGAAGTCCTTTTTGTGTGTATTGGCCATATGGGTATCCTCTTGTGAAGTATTTGTTCAGGCCTCACCAGTTTTTCCATTGGGTTTCCTTTCTTTCTCGCATTGATGTTAGGAGACATTAATATGGTCTAGATATAGCTCCTTTGTTGGGTATATATTTTACAAGTAACTTCTCCTATTATGTGGTGAAGACTTGATGAAATTGTTAATTATCATGCATTTTAATTTATCAGTCTTTTCCTTTGTGGTGTTTTCTGTGCCTTTAAACAAATCTTTTCCTCCTCCAAGATCGTAAAGATATTTCCATATATTTTATTTATTTTTTATAAATTTATTTATTTATTTTTGGCTGCGTTGGGTTTTCATTGCTGCGGGCGGGCTTTCTCTAGTTGGGGCAAGCGGGGGCTACTTTTCAATGTGGTGTGCAGGCTTCTCATAGTGGTGGCTTCTCTTGTTGCAGAGTTTGGGCTCTAGGCGTGCGGGCTTTAGTATTGTGGCGCACGGGCTCCATAGTTGTGGCTCGTGGGCTCTAGAGCACAGGCTCAGCAGTTGAGGCGCACGGGCTTAGTTGCTCCGTGGCACATGGGATCTTCCTGGACCAGGGCTCGAACCCATGTCCCCTGCGTTGGCAGGTGGATTCCTAACCACTGACCCACCGGGGAAGAAGCCCTTTCCATATATTGCAGAAGACATCATTTTACGTTTCACATTTAGAGTTATAGTCTACTTGAATTTAATATTTGTGTATAGTTAAGATCAAGTGTCAGGATTCATTTTTTTCTCCCCATGTGGATATCCAGTAGATCCAGCAGCATTTATTGAAAAGACCCTTTTTCCCCTCAGTGATTTGTTATAAATTAGATGAGCCTGTGTTTGATGTCTGGTCTTGGATTCTTCTCTGTTCCATAGTCCTTTGTGTCTTTGTGCTAATACATAATTATTGCAGTAAGTCTTCATATCTGTCAGTGTAAATCTTCCACCTTTGTCAAAGCTATTTTAGTTATTCTAAGCCTTTTGGATTTCCATGTAAATATTAGAATCTGTCAGATTTCCATTATTTTTTTTAATGGGATTTTGATTGAGATCTAGTGGGACAAGTTGACATCTTACCAGGTAAATTTTCTAGTCCACTAACCTGGCATATCCCTTCATTCATTTAAGTAATCTTTAAAGGATTATGGAAGAAATACTTTTCTGTGTAGAGATTTTGCTTATCTTTTGCTAGAGATGTACTTAGAGATCTGATTTTTTTTGATATGATAATGAATGGGATCTTTTTTTAAAAAAATACTTATCCTCTACTTCTTTGTTTCTGGTATATAAAAATACAACTGATTTTTAGCTATTTATCATATTTACAGTGACATTGCTAAAGTCCCTGAATAATTCTAATATTTTCCTATAAATTCTTTTATGTTGTTTGAAAATAATATAACATTTTTTGCCCTCCAGTCCTTTAACTTTCATTTCTTTTCTTTGCTGTATTGCACTCATAACCTCTAGCATAATGGTGAATAGAAGGAATGATAGGTGGCGTTTTTGTTCACTCCTTATTTTAGAGAGCCACTTTCATTATTTTACCCTCGCATGATAATTGCCTTAGAGTCTTACAGCTATTCTTTATCAAATATCAAAACAGAGTGAGTTTTGCTTTATACCTAGACTAAAAGTTTTTTTGTGACTGGGTATTGAATTTTATGAAATACCTTTTCTGTATTTTTGGAGTTGACCACAGACTTTTCTTCTCTATTATTATGGCAAATTGAATTAACTTTCAAGTGTTAAGCAACTTTGCATTTAGGAATAAATAAACACAACTTGGTCATAATTTATTATATATTTTGTATATCAGTTGCAAATATTTTGTTTAGAATTTTTGCATCTGTTATGATAGGGACAGAATATTGACATTCATAAAATAGTCAATATTATTGTTGAGGCTCTTTCGTTCAGACGCTTAAGAAAGTAAGTTACAGGCTAGTTTAAGGTAAAATTTTTGTTAAAAAGCTAGAGGTCTATGAAAAGTGGTGAACTAGCTTCTCTTTATTAGTAAGGCATACATACATGTTTTTAAATTTTTACTTATTTATTTCCTTGTTTTCTGGTAAAGACCAGAAGCATTTAAATTCAAAATGGTCTTTGGTAAAGCTCTAGGTAACAACCTGGGAAGATGGCTTTTGCAGCTTTGAAAAATTAACTTGCTAAAAGCAAATTGTCAGCAGTTGGCTTAAAGTTTTTAGTTTCTTTGTTTTTTAACAGCAAGATGCTAATACAGTTTTGTAACATGTTCTATCATTTAGGTTTATTTTGTTATTATTAAATATTCTTGCCTTTTAATGACAACAACAACAAATAAAATTTCAGAAACTAAAGAACATCAAGAACCAAAGGTTTCAGAAAGTAACCAGAAACAATGGCCATCTAAGAGAAAGTCAGAATGTGTAAACCAGAATCCTGCTGCATCTTCAAATCAGTGGCAGATTTCAGAGGTAATCTCAAAAGTTGATTCAGAGGTAACTTTCCTTTTCAAGTGTAGCACTGCTATTGTTCATAATGTGATGATCATGTTAAATGTTTTCTTTTAATTTTTTTTTTTTTTTTTTTTTGCGGTATGCGGACCTCTCACTGTTGTGGCCTCTCCCGTTGCGGAGCACAGGCTCCGGACGCGCAGGCTCAGCGGCCGTGGCTCCCGGGCCCAGCCGCTCCGCGGCATGTGGGATCCTCCCGGACTAGGGCACGAACCCACGTCCCCTGCATCGGCAGGCGGACTCTCAACCACTGCGCCACCAGGGAGGCCCATGTCTTCCTTTATTAAATTCTTGTATACCGTATTTAGTGGAGCAGTTTGCTCAAGTGTGTGGTTTTTTGTTTTTTTGCTTTTAATTCACAAAACAATCATCAGTAATAAAGGTTTAGTTTAGTAAGAATATATGTCAAGCTGAATTCTTTTCTGTTATCAATAGTATTTTTGGGTGCTGGTAGACTGGGGCAGGGGTCAGCAAACTACAGCCTAGGAGCCAAATCTAGTTCCCAGCCTGTCTGTAAACAGTGTTTTATTGAAACACAGCCAGTACCCGTTTATTTACTTACTGTCTATGCTTGCTTTTGAACTGTAGCAGCAGAGCTGAGTAACTGCAACAGAGACCACCTGGCCTGCAAAGCTGAAAATGTTTACTATCTTACCTTTTACAGAAAACAATATGCAGATGGCTGAACCAGTGCAATGCTGTACCAAGCATTTGACAATTTCCTATTGTCGTCCTCATGGATAAAATAGAAAAATACAGACTAAATAACGTGAATTCATAACAGGTTGAATGATCATTCCCAGTGGCTGGGCTCCATTTCAGAAGCAAGGATCTGGTAGAGAGCCATACCTGTATGTAGTCCATGGCCATACTCTTGTCATTGTTACTTTTCAGTTGTATTCTAACTCAGCAGTTCTCAAATATTTTGGTCTTGGTGCCTTCTTTTATACTCTTAATTATCGAGGTTCCTAAAGAGCTTTGGGGGAATTCCCTGGCAGTCCAGTTGTTAGGACTCCATACTTTCACTGCCGAGGGCCCAGGTTCAATCCCTGGTTGGGGAACTAAGATCCCACAGGCTGCGCGACATGGCCAAAAAGGGGGAAAAAAAAGAGCTTTGGTTTACGTAGGCTATGTTTATCTGTATTTGCTATATTAGAAAGTAAAACCACTACATTTCAAAAATATTTACTAATTTATTAAAACTAACAAGAATAGGGCTTCCCTGGTGGCTCAGTGGTTGAGAGTCCGCCTGCTGAT